>JABSMT010024376.1:0-28820 GCA_018902335.1 Eumacrocentrus americanus | reverse complement strand
TATTAAATAATGTCTGGATTATGATAATGGACGTGTGAATGTTCTAATTTCCTAACTGGCAAGCTCATTTTCATGTTGATTCTTTTCAGCTTTCTGCTCTGTACGATGTCAAGCCGCCAATTTCAAAAGCCAAGATGAATTCGCTCACGAGGGGTGCAATTAAAGCGATAAAATTTTACAAGCATGTTGTACAGAGCGTAGAGAAATTTATTCAAAAAGTAAGTATCCTCGTTTTGAATTATATTCAACAGTCTGCCAATGATATAATACTCACAAATGATGAATTTGGATTTCAGTGCAAGCCAGAATACAAGGTTCCTGGTCTTTACGTCATAGACTCGATAGTGAGACAGTCGAGACATCAATTTGGGGTTGAGAAGGATGTCTTTGCACCTAGGTTCGCTAAGAACATGCAGACAACCTTCCTCAATCTTCTAAAATGTCCACCAGAGGACAAGAGCAAAGTGATAAGGGTCTTGAACCTCTGGCAGAAGAATTCTGTATTCCCTCCAGAGGTGATTCAGCCCCTCTTTGACTTGGCTGATCCAAATCATCCGATTCACAAGGAGCAGGCAGTCAACTCGAATGGAGCTTTGAATGCTTCATCGGCGAACAATCTCGGTGGCTTGAGTTCAATCACGAAGACGCCACCATTAGGAGTGAAGAGTACACCCAAGGACCAGAAGATCTTCACAGCGAAGCCCATTGATCCGGCTTGGTTGGCACAGACGAAACTGGAGACTGCTAATATGGTAAATGCTAACAAATTATTGGGACAATCAAGTGCAAATCAAGTTGATGTCTCATTTCTCGATCAATTACAACATCTTCAGCAATTGCTTCTGAAGAAACAGGAGGCCGCGAACGAGACGCAGAGCTCCGTCAAATTCGACAAGAAGCTCTTGGACTTTGACTACGGCGAGGAGGAGGACGATGACGTGATGCTGGCTAATTCGCCGGCAACTGCAGCGACTGCTGTTAGCCAGCACAATGCTACGACGAGCGGCAGTCTGGAGAGCTTGGGACTTCTGCTGACTAATCCCGAAGTGCTGCGACATCTTCAGACCCTTCAGCACACGATGCAGGGCAATTCGGCGACAGCCCAGCACGAGATGGAGGAGAAGATGCGAAAGTTGCAGCAGATGAAGCAGCAGGAGGAGGAGTTTGACAAGCATTTGGCACAAACCGTGCCCAATCTTCCATTTGCCTCTGAATGTGAGTTAAAACCCTCGGATGTCCTCAAGCCCAGTCCACACGGCGTTTATGGGAACGCTGTGGGCATAATGCAGCAGGACATGAGCCAGCCTCCACCAGGATATCCACCAGCCTTTGTCTCGCAACCGACTTCGGCTATGCGACTGCAGAATGCTCTGCATCAGAGTCAAAAAAGTCCACTTTTGGACGAGAGACCAGACTCGCAGGACTATCAGCCACCACAGACGAGGCGTGACAGCAGTAGCGTGGAGATTGTCAACTTGGACTCGGTGAGATCGCAGAGCAGGTCTCCCGATCGGTTTAGGCGGCACAGCAGGTCCAGGTCGCCTCGACACAGAGGCCGAGACAGAGATCGTGACAGGGAAAGAAAGTCACGGTCAAGGAGTCGATCACGACGAAGACGATCACGGTCAAGAGAGAGAAAACGTGACGACAGTCGTGAGAAAGTCACTGAAGAAGAGAGGGAGAAGCAGCGAGAGAGAAGAAAACGTGGTCTGCCACCAATAGTCCGAGAGAAAATGAGCGTGTGCAGCACGACGCTTTGGGTTGGACATCTGTCGAAGCTTGTGCATCAAGAGGAGCTCTCTGACACATTTGGCGAGTTTGGGGACATTGTCAGTATTGACTTGATCTCGCCGAGAGGCTGTGCCTTCATCTGCATGAACAGGAGGCAAGACGCCTATAGAGCTCTCACGAAGCTAAAGAATCACAAGATGCAGGGGAAGGCAATCACGTTGGCCTGGGCACCAGGAAAAGGAGTCAAGGGAAAGGAGTGGAAGGACTACTGGGAGGTGGAGCTCGGTGTCAGCTACATTCCTTGGAACAAGCTGAACAATGTCTCTGAGCACGATCTTGAGTTGCTCGAAGAGGGAGGGATGATAGACGAGGATACGTTACCTTCTAGATTGATTGGTAAAATTTTTAGGACGCAATACAACTTACTTCTCTTTGACCTCGCAAGTTCAATCTAGATGCACGAAACGTCGTTTAAATCGTGTGCAGCTTGAACCGACTTGCGAAAGGAACTCTTTAGATTTTTGAGCCAATTGATAAACTCTTAATGTTTTTATTGGTCAAGCAAACCTAATACATCTTCTTTCTTCATTTCAATTCAATGTTTGCACACAATCAACAATGATTTTTACTAATTTATGTTCTTTTTCTTGTAGGAAAATTAAAACATTCAGGAGCAAATGATGGAATGCAAGGAATTCAGTTGCAAATAGGCGGCGCTCCAATTCCAACGTTGACCGATGGCATTGTGAACGTGATGCCACCGGTGTCAGGATCTCAGCAACAACCCATGGTGGACACAAGTCAGCCACCACCAATCAGAGCACAAGCATCAAATTTAATGCCTCCTACGAGTGCGCAAATGTCCATGATCCCACCAGGATTTCCCATGACTGGAGTACCTCGTAAGTCACTTACCTTCACAACCTTTTCCTCAAATCGTAGTGTATATGTACTTTATTTATTCTAATAAATAAACGATGCAGGTATGCTTGGACCAATGGGATTGCAAATGGCACATGGATTGATGCCCAACGTACCAATTGGAGTGCCACCACCAAATATGCAGAGTCTTCTCGGACCTCCGGGGATGATGCCATCGATGCTGACGCCACCGGTGAACTCTCCCTTTGGCAGTGGTGTTGGACTTTTAACGCAAATACCACTTCCTGCGCCTGCTGCACCATCAGATAAATCTAATTCAACAGGTAAATGTCTTTCCAGAGGATATTTTTTAAATTTATCAAGTTTAAAAGGATCTAAAATTAATTGTTTGTTGTTTTTCATCCACAGGCATGCCTCACAATGTTCCACCAATGGGTGTGCCACCTCCAACAGGAGAAACAAACCTTCCGAATCTTCCAATGCTTCGTCAGCCCTTCGGCGTGGGTCCTCCGCCACCTCCAATGCCGATGCACATGCAGCCACAACACTCGGACGACATGGACGTCGAAATGGAGGATGTAATGCCTCAGAGTTCAATAAATCCACCCAAGGACAAGCCTAATCTCAGCGACCAGTTGCTGGCAGCGATAAGCAAAGGTCCAGGGATGAATGACAGGATGGACAACGATCGAGACTTCAGGGACAGAGACCGTGACAGAGATCGAGATAGGAGGGATCGAGGTGATCGTGAACGAGATGGCAATGATGCTCGTGGTGATCGTGGAAGGGATCGAGGAAGGGGAAGAGACCGAGGACGTGACAGAAGAAGAGATGGACGAGATCGTGATCGAGATGACCGAAGAGATCGTGATCGAGACATGAGACCTCATGACGGACCAATGCCTCTTGCTGGACCAGGTGTGCCAGGTCTTCTTCAAGAGCCGGAAATGCCTCCGAAGAAGGACAAAATGAGTCTGGCAGACAGATTGAGGCAATTGGCAGATGGTACGTTGCCCTTAGACGACAGAATGGATCGTGGAATCCGTGGAGATCGCAACGATCGCAGTATGGAGCGAGGAGACAGGCCTCCACCGCCCTTTGACGACGTCGTCCCGAGTGTGCGAAGGCCTGGGGATGGCCCTCCATCCTTGCTCGACCTTCCGAAGTTTCCCGGGGCACCTGGAGACAGACCAGACTTTGGACCAAGGGGTCCTGACTTCCGAGGACCACAGGATCTTCGTGATTTCCCTCGAGGCGATCGCGACCGACCGGCATTTGGACCTCGGGGAGGTCCTCGAGGGCCCATGGACGACTTCGCAGACCCGAGGATGCTCGGTGGAAGATTCCCCGATGATTTTGATCGATTAGGACCCAATGGACCACGTCCAGAAGACTTTGATCTTCGTCTGGGTCTGGCGAGAGACGAGTTCGAACGAGCAGAACTTCGTGGACGCCATCCAGTGGACGACTACGAGGCCGAGCGTTTCGAGTTCGAGAGACGTCAAAGGGAAGGCTTCGACCCGAGGATGGCAGATGGCTTCGATCCACGAGCGCATCCCGATCATCCAGACTTCGATCCAAGAAGGAGGGACTTCTTTGGACACATGGATCCTGGCTTTGGGCCTCTCATGAATTCAAGAGGGCCCCGAGGACCCATGGGACCCGATGGGTTCGGATCGAGATCAGGAATGGGACAGCGAGGACATGGTAAGGCATTAATGTTTCATTAGTTTTTTATTATTTCAAGAGATTTTTATTTTCATTCTAATACCCAAGCCATTTGTTAAGACTTGTCTCCTGTAGGTCCTCCGATGTTCCATCCTCGAGGGATGGGTCCACGAGGAATGAGGCCAAACATGCGTCCACCATTTGGCTCTCGAGCTCCACCTTTCGATCCCCGTGAGAGCGACGCCTTCTTCAGGACACCGTACGACGACAACCGTGGTCCTCCGCCTTCTGGACACATGAGGCCGCCTTTCGGAGGCCCACCAGGTCCTCCAATCCCTGACAGTCCCTGGAGGAACCCGGAGAACGGTCCACCAGGCACCTGGCCCACGATGGAGGGCAACAATGGCCTCGAGCCCGACGATCTTGGTCGTGAGAATCACGTGAGAGATCGAGAGAGTTCAAAGGGCCATAATAAACATCAGGATCGCGATCGAGAGAGCAGGAACTCGAGGAATAGAAAGTCGAGATGGGGAAATGCAAGTCCATCGCCTCCTGACAATATCGACATGATTGCGTCCGAGCAGGACTGCGAAGACGACAGAAAACCGATGGAAGAGGGACAATCATTTGATGAAAACAGTGAAAATCAAAGGAGCTTTGAGGAGATGCCTATGGAGGTTGAGGAGGCACCTTCAAAGCAGGCTCCTGAACAGTTCCAAGGTCCTCCTGAAGACAATAGTGCCATTGAGAAGGTGCACGAGGATCCAGAAACGAATCACATGGCGCCAGTGAACGAGTCTGAAAACTTCCATAGCGAGGAGTTTGAGACGAAGCCTGAAGACGTCGAGGCTGAGTTTGTCAAGTGCAAGGAGTTCTGTCGAGAAAATGTCGACGAGCAACCAGCACAGCCAGCTGATACAGTTGAAGCGATAGAGACACCAGCCACGGTGGAAAACCAGAGTGAACAGAATGTGTTAGAAGTCACAGAGGGAGCGTCGTTGTAACGAGATTAAAAATACACTTTTGGGACGTTGAGAGGGTAGCCAAAGCAAAAGACTAAAGTTGGATCTCTCCGGGCCCCAAGAGCGTAACGAAATTGTAAATTAGTGAGTCTACAATGCGGTGTACATAAACAACTAGAGCAGAAAGAATGGATTTATCAATGCAGAGAAGTGGTAAAGCAAAAGAACAGAAGAAAAAACAAACGATCAAGTTTTAAATATTATGGACATGAAAGTGCTGGGCCTTTGGAGTGGTGGGGGATCTGCGTGAGTCCAGTGAGTCTCGATTAGTCTATATATTTTCTTCAATCTCTTTTCTAAAAGAAATATTTTTGATTCTGTCTTTCATTTGAATTCTATTAATCGAGTTAGAAGAACGAAAAGAAAAAAAACAAAGCGAGGAACTAGGCATTCATTTGAGTCGTTTACAAGAGTTTCCTCTCAAATGAGAATTGCTGCAAAACATATTGCTGTGATAGTGAACACAGGACCTAAAATATTTTACCGATGTACCTTGAAGTCACGACATTTTATAATTGATGTGTGACATGACTTTTTTCCCTTTCAATGATAAAAAAGAATAATCACATTGACTAGCTTAATTTAACGAAGCATTGCCATTATTAGATTGAATTTTTATCGCGTGAACGGAATAGACAACAAACAAATCCATTGAGCACTTTTGGAAGAAAAACTCTTTGTTAGTAGATTCTTTCTTTTCTTTTTTTTTTTATAAATTGCTTTATAAAAGATTCAATTCTTTTTGGTCCGAGAGACGTGAAATTGCAATGAAACAAAGTCACGGTCATATAAATGGTACAATACGGCGTCAGTATTGTACCGAAAAAAAAAAAAAAAACAATTAACAGAAAAGTAACAACAAAATCAATACTCTAATGATTAGTAATTTATTGAATTGTAAATAATTTTATATTTTTCTAGTAAGAAAGATAAATCAATGAATAATATTGTGCAGATAGTTGCTCAATCAATGAAACGTAAATAAATATTTTATACGTATTGTTTTTCAACAAAAAAACAATTACAGCGTTGTCATTCAAACGAATTACTTTTCTTTTTTACGGCGAATGATTTATAGTGACACAGCCTGATGTCAACCAACAGCTTAAAATATTCTCAAAAATATTAAATAACTAAAGAAAAAAGGATCTCTGCAGTTAGGTAAATGAAGAGATGCAAATTCCTCTGAGCGATCTCTTCCCTTTGAATTAATGACAAATAAGATAGACGAAATAGCGCAGGATATTGTGGTCAAAGGTGGAGAGATAAGACGTATTACATTGATACATATTGATATAAAAGAAAGAGTAAAGGTGGAGATACCAATAATCACAACTCGGTTCCTGTGTTCACGCACGCACGTGTTGTCTCTTGCACGCCCGCAGCAGCGATGGAAAACTAGCGCTTGCGCTCAAACTGAGTGACAAGTGCAAGGTACTGTTCAACATTACATTTATAACAAATTAGTCGAGGAAATTATTATTTTTTTTCTGGCGAGACATCAACTGATTTACTGGGGGGTTTAAAAAACAGAACGTTATGATGATTAATGATGATGATGATGATGATGATAAAAGAGCCTCAAGCAGCCCGCACCACTCCATTACCATCAACGGCTCATCCGAATTAGTGTTAAATAGTCTACTTAATTGCGTATAGCTTCCAAGAAGCAGTTAAAATAATTTTTGTAAGCGCGTAAATTGTCACGATAATCTCGGAATTTTTGTTGAAATCCGTGAGATTCGAATTATTGTTATAAATCTATTGCAAAGACTAGAATTTCTCATTGATGAACTTGATTAGTTATCCAATTTCTCTGTGAACAACAGCAACAACAACAACAAACATAGAAAGACTATTTTTAATTCTCTAGTGAAGCGGTAAAAGGTGATAAGTCGAGATAATTTTTTCATTAAAATGTTTTAGAAAATTGATTATAACTCGGAAACTATGGGAGATACGATAAAAATGCGAGGGACCTTTTTTGTAGAACATTTAATTCCCTACAAAAAAGGTCCTATAAAATTTTCTCGTATCACTCAAGGTTCTTGAGATATTTGCAGATATACAAGTGTCGAAAATTTTTCGTAATTTTTGAGTTATCTTCTTTTATCGCTTCACTACTGAATTAGTTATACTTTTGTCTTTGTTATACAGAATGCAATTTTAATCGTGCGAATTTTCATTTAACGCTCTCCAAAGGGGTGGTGCGTGGCAATGATTGCTAAAATTAAAAAAAAAACAGACCGCTTTATTTACTTATTGTTTATGTTAATGTTTGGTGCTGTAGTATTCTGTGCGGTTATTATTGTAAATGATTAACTTCGCTGTAAATGGAAATAATGTCTTCACTGCCTGAAGAGGGTTTATGTTTCATTGAATCAATTATTTAATTATTTAAATGATTGATTGAATTGTTTGTTTTCTCGATGATAAAGTTAAATTTATCGCATTTGGAGTCACAACAGGAGCGAATTTCAATTATATTTTGAATGCATTCTCGGGGTTAATTCATCAAGAGAAAGTTTGAATGAATTGAAGAAGAATAGATTCTTAATTGCAAGAAAGAAAGAAGAAGAAAAGGATTCGGTTTTAATTCTCACGTCGTTTGTAATTGCTATTTGTTTACACAAATACCTCGTCTATTCTCGGATATTTTTAGATTTGTATTATTAATCACCGTTGTAGAGATATATTAATTTTAGTACTACATTTCAGTCGTGTTAATTCGAGTGTTGTTAGTCATTTAGAGAGCGACTGATTAAAGGAAGAAAGATACGAGTTATTGTTGTTGGTCGAGAGCCTTTTGAAAGTTCATTAAGATTGCTCGTGATTGAGAATTCGTGTAATCGCTCTTTCGTTGATAATTATTTTCGAGTGAACATGGGGCGATATCAAATAATGAGAATAAAAAAAGTATCGCGACTCGTTTGATGAACAGCACTTTGACGCTATAAACTATAATAAATCTATTATAAGAAACGATAAAAGATAATGTAATAATCACTTAATGACGAGAATAAATGTGTAAAACATTACCGAGTAGTTATTATAATGTGCGAGGACTTTTTCAAAGAAAGAAGAAGTCTGCTAAGAATACTTTTTTCTTGTTCATCGCGTTTAAATATTAGCTAATACTACTACGTGAAGGTAACCATGGAAAACAATGCAATTGCCTTCTTTAATGTCTTCTTATTTCCTCTGAAGTGTCTCTCTAAAGATGATCTCAAAAGGGCTTGTGATGATTGATATCCCTCGAAGGATATGTCGGGTTCAAATCGAGACCTAAGCATATTTATTAGTCAATCATGTCGACGACATTCTTGAAAAGTTTGTTCACCTTTATATCTTCTTGGTCTTCTTCTTCTTCTTGAAGAAGACTATATTACATTTCAATAGTGAAGCGATAAAAGATAACTTTTCCATTAAAATTTTCGATAAAATTGATTATATCTCGAGAACTATGCGAAATACGACAAAAATGCAAGGGACCTTTTTTGTAGAGAATTCAATTGCCCACAAAAAAGGTTCAATAAGATTTCATCGTATCTCTCAAAGTTATCGAGATATTTGTAAAAATAAAAGTGTCGATGATTTTTCATAATTTTTGAGTTATCTTCTTCTACACCGCTTCACTACTGATTTCTTCTTTTTGCATCATTTCTTCGTCTTTCAGAGTACAAGGTGATACAGAAAATAGGCGAGGGATCCTTCTCAGAGGTCTTAAAATGCCAGGACAGAACCACAGGCCTCTTTTACGCTGGCAAACGATTAAAACGAATTTATCAGTCGTGAGCACATAAAAGCCATTATCCACAGTCAAATCGCATAACTAACTTCTTTTATCCCTGAATAAACTTCAGCACCAACGAAATTCTTGAAAGTCCAGAATTAATTGCAATGAGAAAGATTAGTCGACATCCAAACATTCTCTACATGATTGAATCCCATCAGTAAGTCATTTCTTCTCAGTTATAGAAAGATATTCATTGATTTGCTTGGGAAAATAGTGATCCTCTGCCTGGAAAAGTTACCTTGGTCTTCGAGCTCATGGACATGAGTCTGTACGACATGGTGAAGAGTCGAAAGGGACGTGTGATGCCCGAGCAGAGAGTGAAGATGTATATTTATCAATTACTCAAAGGACTAGACCATTTACACAAGCATGGCATCTTCCATCGCGACATAAAGCCCGAGAACATCCTCGTGAAGGTATATAACAGTTGATTGTAGAAGATATTCCTGATTAAATGCGTCGAAAATTTAAATTCCTTCTTCAGAGTGATGTAGTCAAGCTCGCAGACCTTGGTTCTATCCGCGGGGTCTACAGCAAACCTCCCTACACGGAGTACATATCCACCCGGTGGTACAGATCGCCAGAATGTCTGCTAACAACAGGATTCTATGGTCCTAAAATGGATGTTTGGGCTCTCGGTTGTGTTTTCTATGAATTACTGACACTGAAGCCTCTATTTCCTGGGTCAAATGAAGTCGATCAGATAGCTAAGATCCATGCAGTCCTTGGAACGCCTCATGCAAGACTCCTTGCTAAATTTCGCCGACAGTACGTCCATGTATTCTTGATCAATGTCGTCGATTAATTTTAGATTCTTGGGGGTTTCTATGCAGCAAATCGAGAAACTGTGAATATCTGTTTCCAAACAAAGGAGGAACTGGCTTCACGAATCTCCTTCCGCATCAGACAGAGGCTGGCAAGGAATTGCTGAAGCTCATGCTGGTCTACGATCCTGAGAACAGAAGTAACGTTAAGAGACTGCTGGAGCATCGGTACTTCAGTGACTTGAGGGAGAATCGTTCTCCAAGGCAAACGAGCAGCTTTACACTTCCATCAGCATCGCCTGACTCGTATCAGTGGCGTAATCCTGTTCTTCTGAGTTACATCACGTCTGAAAAATATCGCAAATGCAAAGTAAAATGTCTTTAAAGTCATTAGAAAACGTATTTTGCATTGATTCAATTGATGGTTCTAGCCTTTGAGTACTCGAAGACCTAAAGTTGCGAATGAAACGCCGTCCAAGGTTCCAAGAGCCATTGCTTCAAGCCCAAATGCTCGACCAAACTTCTCTGGCAAATCCAACGCACCAAAGATAACTGTCTCTGACAAGGGCGATACAACCATGATCCTCATTCACGAGACAATGCAGAAGTTGGAGAAATCCTGGCGAAGGACAGTCTTCTCGGGTAGAATGGAACGAGGGAATGAGTCTCCGAGATCTACTGTTAGCTTTAGCACCCGGTTGCCGTTGATAAAGTCCAGTAGAACGAAGATTTCTCGCGATTCTGGTGATATACCTAGAGGAGCACCTCCCAAGCGGGTCCAGCCTTCCTTCCGCTCTCAGTACAACCTCCGAGGCAATGACTTCTATTCAAACTTCAGGCAGAAGCTTCAGGAAGACACAGTTCAGACTGAGGAGAATCATTTCACGTGAGTATTTAGATAATAAGTCTATAAAATTGGATATAATCATGCTTTGATTGTAGATTTCTGCCTCGAATAATGCAAAAGCCTACTGAACGTACTCGACCCTCAGTCCCAACTGGATCAGCACCTCAGCAAATGGTTCAAGCCGACGGGGGAAAGCGTAAGACAAGATTGGCAACGATAACCGAGGCACAAGCTGCAGTGCCTCACACGAGGTCTTCCAATATCAAGAGTCCAGCGAAAAAAATAGCCAAACACGAGACAACGAGCAAGATATTGCCTGCCAAGAGAGCAGCTGCTGCTCCAAAGAGACGAGGTAAAGACAGGTTGTGAGGTTTTTGCGTTGCATCACAAATGAAATTTGTCGTACTAAATTAACGATTGGATGATTGTGGACCAGCAATAAATTTGCTGAATGCTTCTTTGGAGTGATAAAAAGGGCTTATATTTCTCTTAATACAATTGAGAGCCATGAAAAAACGTATATGGCACTCGAATGAATATTTACAATTGGTAAAAAGAAAAAAGAAAAATCTTTTTTAAACATATAACTCTAGTAAACTAACAAAAGCAATGTATTTTTCAGAATAATATATATGTATATAATCTATATTCTAACACAAATGATTTGATTATAATTAGACTCGTGTGGGCAAATAAATTTCCCAGTACTTAATCATTATTGAAAACTAAAGAATATCAATTTTGTTAAAGACGTCGATGTTAGTTTAATTAATTCTTAGATTATTCTATTGATTCACGAAAAATAATTTCACTCTTTAATTACACTTACTTATTATTAGTTGTAATCGCAGACAGTGGTCCATAATTTGTGCGCTTATGTTCAGTCTGTGGTTCTATTTTTACGAAGAGTCACTTTCAGACAACCTGGATTTTCCTCGGAGAAACTGCAATGACATAGAATACATTAATTCAATATATCAATAAATATATATTAAATCAATTCTCACCGTATATTAAGACTATTAAGTTTCTTCGAGACGGCAGGCTTAATTTTGCTCGTTCCATTATTGCTTCTTGCCCCTCGACCGGTGACGATATACACTGTCGACGATCTTCTATTGCTCTTGGCAAGTTTTGCCCAATGATTCTCTAAAAATTCGTCAAGAGCATGTAAAGCCTCAGTGACATATAAATAATGAAGATCTAGGGTGTCTTCATTCTCTCCAAGAGTTTGCGCCTCCACCAGAGCACTCGCTGCGTTCATATGAGCTGTCTCGATGTTCTTTAAGTGTAATCGTGCCTGAAAACCCAACAAATACAATTAGAAATCGATGAACTGATTAGAAACATGTGGATATACTTACAACTTCTGAATAGTAAGCAGCTACTTCGGGATAGCCTCGTTTGTATGCTTCAGCAGCTTTATTAAAATTTTCTATCCTCAATGAAAATTGTCTCTGCGCTTCTTTCCTCAAGCTCTTGGCATTTGTCAGGGCATTCTTGGACTGCGTTCTTTCATTTCTACTGTCAGATCTCACGACAATAATTGGCGTGTTGCTCCTCGACTTCTGCTTCTCACCACTGTTGCCCGCATGTTCTTCTTTCACTCGTTCCATCAGGTTCTTCTGCTTCTTGAGCGTGTTGCAGGGCGTAATCGAGCGTCCTGTGCTCAGCTCAATGATGTCGAAGGTCTCCTTGAAGTTGCCATTGTGGGCCTTGAGGATTTCATTGAGAGTCTGTGGGTCAATGTCTGGCAATGATTCATGCAGCATTTGACGAGATAATCGCGATGCCATGTCGTCTGGTGTCTCTCTCGCTATTATTGACTTTGTCTCGTTTTTGTAACTGGCAAGAGCCAGTTCCATGTCCATGATTTCGTCGAGATTAGGAACTGCAGGCTCGTTTGATCCACGTGCCTCTTCGAGCTCCATTTCTCTTTCCAAAGATTTTGCAAACTCTGCGTCCTTAGCTATCATTTGATCCAGTTGCTCGTGACGGGCATTTAGCTGCTGATACATACTCTCGATCCAAAGGGCATAGAGCTCTTCAGCCATGGATTTCTTGATTTGGACGACTGGTAGGAAGCCATCGGGAACGTGGAAGTCAGGATTTCCAAATTGATTCTCGAGTGAACGAATAAAATCGAAACCTAGGTTTAACTCCATGGTTTCTTCGGGTTCTAGACTCTTTTCGTAATCTCTTGACTCTGCATGTTGTCTTGAGATCGTTGATTGTGAGGAAGTATCATCAGAGATATCAGTCTTGACTTCTTCAAGTAGTTCATGATCGTCTAAGTATTTTTCTTCTTCCTCAACATGGATTCTATCTTCTTGATCGTCTTTCTGGGTATTCTTTTCCTGCAATTCGTCTTCTCCATAGCCTTTTACAATTATTTCTGCCTCCTTGGATGAGTCTGAGCTGCTAGAGAGGTCGTTTAGCGTCTCTGGAAGACAGGAAATAACTTCCCCATCGTCTTTATTCATTTCTTCAGGAAATTTCATTGATAAATCATTCGGGACACCGTCAAGCAGGACCTCCACCGCCCAGTCAAAGTCCTTCTGACAGAGTTTTTCATAAATTTCTGTCAAATAGTCCCGAGGAATATGAGGAAACAGTTCCATGAGCTCTGGAATACGATCTTTACGCTCGTTTTCATCTTCGAAGTCTGGATTGCCGTCTCTATTGAATACATCCCCTGTCATTGAGCTTTTGTGGAGCATCAGCTTACGTGGAGGATGCTCTGGCTCTGGTTTTACTAATCCCTCGTTGATATGTCTGCTGGTGGCGTTGACAACTCGATAGCCAGCGTTAGGGATTCCTCCTACATAAGCCACATTGAAGTCATAGTACGTTGTGCATGTGGAGGAGTCTGTCATTGTCACGGATTCTTTGAATGTTTCCACTTCTGAATTTAATTTGAGTATGGAAACATCATCCACAGGGAAAGGTGACTCTTTCCATGTTATTCTATTTATATTGTCCACCTTTTCCGCTTCTTTATCATCTTCAGACTCAGAGGAATGAATTTCTGTAGACGTAGAATTATTTTCTTCCTTTTTTTCTGACTCTAGAGAGTCTTTAAAAGTGTTATTGTCCTGAAAATTATTGGTGTCTTCTAAAGAAAAAAATTCAACGATTGACTCAGGCTCGTCATTATCGCAATTGTTTCTTGTTGCACACTCGGTGTCAATTATCGCGGTTTTTGTTTCTGTTATTAGAGCATCAACAATATCATGTGAGTATACTTCTCGTGCCTCACATATCTTTTCCATTCCATCGATTTTTTCATTTAGTAAGTTCGACATTTCCATAATTTCTTCTGCTTCTTTTTCCTTGGCTTCTGTTGTCAATTCTTCGTCTGTACTAACACCTAAAATAGACGTTTTTAGCATCTCAAATAGTGAACCAAAGGCAGACTTAGCTGCGGGCTCTTGAGAGTCCTCACGAAGGATTAGTTCTGGCGTAGTGTCTTCTGCATCGATAAAGCTCAAATCCTTGTCCTCAACTGATGTATTTTCAGGCTCGGCTTCTGCGTCAGGTAATAAAATTTCGTCTAAAACTTCTTTAATATCGTCTTCGATGTTTTTTAAAGCATCAATCGCCATTGAATCTTCCGAGCGAGTCTCTTCTTTTTTATCATTACAGTCCTCCATATCTTGTGTGTCATCATCTGAAATTAATCGAGTCATATCAATCGTTGATATCTCAAGAGGTTCATTAAGCTGCAGGTCTTCTGTTCCTCGCGAGTGTAAAATCTCAACGCTTGTGTCACCTTCTATAATTTCTGTGATGATAACCGTTGATTTCTTCTGATCAAAACTGGAGACAGCGTCATTGTAGCCCTTCGTCAAAGCTTCTAAAAATTCATCCATGTTCTTAGGCTCCAAATTACAATCTTCTTCTGACAAATTGTCCTCTGATGTATCCAATGAAGGACTCTCTGTATCTCTATTTCCCTCTTTGCCAAACTCTTCGTCCTGTTTTCTCATGTCATCAGCATTTATTGGAGATTCCCCAGAATTTCCGCAATAGTAAGCGTCGTCGCGATGGTCGCTATGCAGCGTTCTGCCATTTAACATCAGTGTAAAATCCCAGCATTGCGATAAAACGTTCTCCTTACTTTCACGGCCTGAATAATCATCTGGTTCTCTAGGTGGACTAACGACTTCCAGAGGCACTAGACTATTTTTTCTCTCTGACCCAATAGCTCCTAGTGGCTGAAGCAAATAACTGTCCTCTAAATTAGCTTTCAAGGTTTCTTTTTCCTCTTCTGACTCATCAATAGCTGCTACTACCTTCTCCTTTCGATCTTTGACGTCCTCAGTAATCTCCAGGTCTCTCAAATAATCAAGAAGAGTGTCCATGCCACTCGTGGCACTTTTCAAATTATCATCAGAACGTTTGATATCGTCGGCAAACGTGTTTGGAAGCTGATCGATTTTCTGCAAGACTACCATATCCTCTGCAGTTAGAACGTCTTTTTTATTTATTGTTGGAACAACGGTCTGCATTCTTGGTGTATTATCAGCAGGATACTTCAGTGAAAAGAGCTCCATAAGCTTCTGGCCACTGATTCCACGCTCGTATTTGCTCAACATCGTGCTAATCTTGTCTTTTGGCACACCATGAGCATTTCTCTTCGCTAATTCGTTGATATTCTGGGCCCAAGGTGTATTAATCTCTAGAACCTCGACAATATAGCCTTGTTTAACAGCCATAGCAGCATATGGATGCATTTCCCAGGCCTGTAGATTGGTGTTATCAATGATTATAGGACTCTTGTCCTCTTTGAGAGCATTAAGGACTCGACGTTGATTCCAGTCGTGTGCACCCTCGAGTCGGCTTGGGTCGAATCTGTAGACTCCTCGGACGCAAAAATAATCGTCCGTGCTGAATATATGGAGAGCTGGATCACCTCCGACAGTAGTTGTAATTAGACTTTTAGCCAGAGAAGACTTTCCAGAGCCTGGCAAGCCTCGTAGAATCACGAGTATATTGTCGCCTCGATTGATAGCGAATTTTATTCTGTTCAATGTTGCTTCGTAGACGGTTCTTCTGGGTGTTCGTGGAGGTGAGGCTGTAGTCATCGTTTGCATCCTCTGAGAGGTTTGGATGCACCGGGGAGCTGTTTGAATCGATGAAGATAGGAATTGGGAGACGTTTACTGAGATAGGCGTAGAGATATTGTAATTGTTGAGCTCTTCCTCGACTACCACGTCTGCGTCATCATCATCAGAGCTGCTCTCCATCCCAAGTAGGCGATAGTGCACCTTCAAACCACAGAGTTCGGAGTCATTCTTGGATTTGTTTAAATTCGCATCGACATTTTTGGTTTTTGTTTGATTTTGATCAAATGGATTCGGGGGAAGTCCTTGATAGGAGTAGCCTGACTTTTCTGATGTTTGCGGGGTATGTGTTTGACAAAAATTTGCAGCTTGAGGCTCCGGGGAAGATTGATTGTTCTGCATGAAGAGATTAGCCGATGGATAAGTTGAATTGTTGTTTTGCCAAGCTTTTCCTTTGTCCTTTTTGTTTGGATTGCTCGCTAAATTCCAGGGCGAGCTGGGTATTGGATTCTTCTCCATGTTTGTTGGAGCTTCATTGAATGTCGAGTCCAACTTTGATATGTTGCCTCTAAACGAATCCATTCTATTCTTCGTAGAATTCTTTTTTGCGTACTCAAACTTGGTAAATCCCTCCAATTGCTGTCTCAATTCAGCTTCGTCCATTTTCAAGAGTTCCTCCTCAACTTCATCACTGGTCTTCACGCATTTCTCATGATTCATTGGCTTCGACAAAACAGTAAAACCCTCATGATCTGGGCTTTTTTGATCTTCAACAGTCGCTGAAAGTGCTATGAGTGCATCAATAGTTGATTGCAGTTCCCAATCATAATTCTGAGCAATTGACAGTATCACCTCGGTGTCTAAAGTACTGTGAAACATTTCAGTGACTCGATCAAGAACCATTCGTTGATGATCCTTTGTGTTTCTCTTGTTGCCACTATTTTTGCCTCGACTTTGACCTTTCCCAGAGGAAGGCGAGGCCACAGGAGGCCACTGATCATTTGATGCCATAATTCTTATTGTTCCCCAGCATTAGCTGCCCTGTAATAATAAAATACAATCATTAAAACACCACCATTAGCATTAGTAAAACCAGAGACCAGATATAAGTTGTGCCGTAGGCGTTATTCAAATATGCACAAAGAATTTATGTAAATTGACATCATATATATAAATAATTTACAAATACGTAGCTTCCAAATGAATTATCAAATGATTACGTGTCCTTTGCCACTTACGATCCTGCTTGTAAACAGATACACTCCGTCCCAGCAGTAAATGATGTCTTGGGAGCACCAGCAGTTAATAAAGCATTCTAAAAAAAAAAACTACAAAAAACTGGATCTTGTATTGAAAAAAAAATGTACCCTACCATATACATACTTGAAAATAAGTGATAGCTGTATATTAAACCTGACGTTCTACAATGTACATGATAAAATCACGGAAGCAAATATTTCTGTGTATAGTCACATGAATCACACAAACACAAAGAACAATGTACAGTTACGAGTGTACACATTGTACACATATGTCTCTAAAACCTAAAGGTAATTCTCATGAGCAACGAGGGTCAACGAGAGCGAAAGCCGGCATTTCCTTCATCTTCTGGAGCAACGTCCACTGAAAGAGAAAAAAATTACAATTTATTGGACAAATTGTTTATTTAATACCCTCAAGTTGATTTAATTAGCAAAACAAAATGGGAATTCTAGAGAAAATATCGGAAATCGAAAAGGAAATTGCTCGAACACAAAAAAACAAGGGTTTGTACATTTTATAGGTTATTTATTGGAGCAGCTGCTCTACAGACTATTAACATATTTAATTCAATTAAAAGTCGTTAATCGTCATGGATAAATTTGTTTCACAGCAACGGAATATCATCTTGGCTTGCTAAAGGCCAAACTAGCGAAATACAGATCACAGTTATTGGAGCCGAGCAAGAAATCCGGCGAAAAAGGTGAAGGTTTTGATGTTTTAAAGTCTGGAGATGCTCGAGTAGCACTTATTGGCTTTCCTTCTGTGGGTAAATCGACTTTATTGAGCACCCTGACACACACAGAGTCAGAAGCTGCTTCTTATGAGTTCACAACGCTCACTTGTATTCCTGGAGTAATTGAGTACAAAGGTGCAAATATACAGTTACTTGATTTGCCTGGTATCATTGAAGGAGCTGCTCAGGTAAATGAAAAAATACATTCATCGTAGTGTAAAGGCTACTTTTAAAGATTATGATTTTCAACAGGGAAAAGGTAGAGGAAGACAAGTTATAGCTGTTGCCAGAACAGCAGACTTGGTGCTGATGATGTTAGATGCCACGAAACAAGACGTTCAGAGGCAGCTTCTTGAGAAGGAATTGGAGTCAGTGGGCATTAGACTCAACAAAAGGAAGCCTAATATCTACTTTAAGATCAAGAAGGGTGGTGGACTGTCTTTTAACTCTACATGTCCTTTGACTAAGGTCGACGAGAAGCTAGTTCAAATGATTCTGCATGAATATAAGATATTCAATGCAGAAGTGTTGTTCAGAGAGGACTGTGGTGCAGACGAATTGATAGACGTGATCAATGCCAATAGAGTTTATCTCCCATGCCTCTATGTGTACAATAAGATTGATCAAATATCGATAGAAGAAGTAGACAGAATTGCCAGACAATCAAATAGCATTGTAGTTAGGTTTGTAATCTTGATTCTCTTCATTTACTTTATCTACTTATTTAGTTAATTGTCTTTAACGTCCTGTTACAGTTGTAATATGAAGTTAAACCTCGACTTTCTCTTGGAGACTCTTTGGGAGTATTTATCTCTCATCCGAGTGTACACAAAGAAGCCAGGACAACCTCCGGACTTCGATGATGGTTTAATTCTGAGGAAAGGCGTCACCGTGGAACACGTTTGTCATGCAATCCATCGTACTCTCGCTGCTCAATTCAAATATGCCCTTGTCTGGGTAAGTTTCCTCATTTATTTTAAGCTTCCAGAACATCATTATAATGAATTTTTTTTTCTTTATTCCAGGGCACAAGTACAAAATATTCGCCTCAGAGGGTAGGAATTCAGCATATAATGCACGACGAGGACGTTATTCAGGTTGTCAAGAAATAAACCACGTCCACTTGTACACGAATTGTATAAAATCCTTCTGGAGAATTATTTTAGAGCCTGATTATACAGTTAAATTGATACTTTAGCTGCTTGATTCATGTAAACTCGCGGCTATCCTGCAACATTGTTAAGACATAATTTTTTATTGATAATTAATAATAATAAATAACGAATGAATTTCAAAAAAATACTGACAATTGTAATTCAAATTCTCCCGCCATTGTTTCTTTGACGCGCGAAATTCAAATCTGGCTGCGCCCCCGCAACATTTTTCATCCCCTTTAAAAACAGTCCTTTTAAAATACTTTAAAGGTTATTATCAGTTTAAAAATTACTTTAGAAACTAATTTAAATGACCCTCTATCATTAATAGATAATTTTTTGAGGTTATATTGACAAAAATCGCGTCGATAAACATAAAAGAGCAATAATAAATGTTGGGGGTGGAATTTTGAGCATCAGTAGCGCCATCTGGTCGACAGAGAAAGCCGGTGGCCAGGGCCACCCCTCTCTACCCTCGTGAAACACCACCCTTGGTGTGTGGTTGTACTGTAGAATCGCGAAACGAGTCTCGTCGCGGCACATTCTCTCATTTCGCAAAGCTTTCGTGCGCCAAAGAACCGTAGTGCGAATACTCTGTGACACAGTTGAGAATCAAAAGTGCTGAATAAAGAGAAAGAAAGAGGGAAAGAGAGTGTGTGACTGTTCATAATCGTCAGGATATAAAAGGTAATGGCACAATACAGAGTGAGCAGAGGGCGAAGCATACGGTTTAGCTTCATTTTTGAAGTCTAACAGCGGCCCATACACAAACGAGGGCATCAGGGTTGGCTGAGAGACTCCCCCGTGGTCTCTGTAATCCCCGAAATACATATTAGAGACATGTTGGATCGATTCCCCTTTGTTTCCTCATGAAGAGAAGACTCTCTGCTATTTTTTAATCCGTTTTTACCGACAGAAATCCACTACTTCCTGGGAGACGACGATGGAGCACGTTTTTTTCAACGTCGGGTGCGGTTGCTATAAATAATGGCCTTCATTTCCTGCTTTCCCTCATCCAACACCTTCCAAGCTCAAAGAAACACATGATGAGCTCCACAGACTCTTCATAAAGCTTGTTACACATCACACACACACCATGGACAAGATTACATGGCATTGACGACAAGAATTCTTGATCCAACATCATCGAGAATAGACGTTTGTCATTGTACATTATCCAGAAGAAAAAAATTTCCAAAATTTGGATTTATTCGTTTTGGATATTGACGGAATTACAATATGACGTGTCCCATACCAAGGAAGTTCCCCTCTTTCTTATTCACTTCTTCCCTCCTGCTCGTGTGCGAGTGATATGACTCATGCTCTCCCCAATCGTGGCTTCATATATCGTCCCAGGGGGGGTTGTGGACATGCCCTCCCCCGTAAACACCATGCCATGGTGTACCTCGCACCTGCCGCAGCAGAACGCCAGCATTTCGCTCGAGAAAATCGATATAAAAAGCGTTCAAATGTGTGTGTCGAGCTTCTAGATATATGTACGTATGTACATGTGGGTATATGGGTCGTATGTGCATGCGACCACGAGAGAAAACGCTACGAATATATGCTCAACCTCGTGTGATCACTCGAGCAATCAATAGAAGTACATGACTTTTGCATCATGATAATCTACGGCTAATGATATAATAGCTGATGGAATTATCCCAGATTATCAGATAGGTATTCATTTAAAAGATTCATTAAATGCTTGAACTATTTGGTTTTCTGATTTTGTTCTATTTTTCTTTTATTTGTCCCACTACAGAGCCAAACACCAGGACTTGGATGATGATAATGATGCTGCGCTGGGGGATTTATTGAAAAAAAAGTCGACAAAAAGAATGCATTGACAAAATATGGTTTGGATGTACAAAGGAGGAATGAAACGTTGAACAATCTGCAGCGATATCCGATGTGCACATTCAATCCTTCAGCTTCAAATGACTATTGTTACCATTACTGGATCGCTGTTTATCTCTCTCACACTCTATTCATACAGCTTGCAGCTCTGTAGCACCGATCTCCATCGTGCCCGATCAACGTCCATGAATGCGGCTATCCTAATGCGCGTCGACGCGATGAACGCTTTCGAAATGCAATATCACATGGACGAGGAGATGGAGGAGTGATGAGAGAACGATGGGATGAGGTCGTATATATAAACGGTGGCACGAATTCTCTCCGACGAGGGTGATTTTCAAACGATCACTCGTGCCCACGGTATCTATGTGTATATATACGAAATTTCGATTAAAAGCACGTCGGCGGATCGATTGCGAGCGAGAGACACAACCACCACTGCAAGGGTATACCAAGAGAAAATGAGAGAGGTCGAGAGAAATATAAATGAGAGAGAAAGCACGCCCGAAGGAGGAAGTGAGGAAGACAGGACGATGCTAATCGAAAGTACCTGAGCAACAGCTTCAGCATATCCAGTCATTCCCCACGAGGCAAATCGATGCAGATGCATTTATTCATGCTGACTTATCCATAAATTATTATCGTGATTTTACCTTAAATCCATGACAAACTTCTGTTGATTGGATATCACGATATATAATTTATATTTCCCCTGACGTTATTTCAATATTTTATCGAAGAAACTTCAACGATTTATTTGAACTCATAAACCAAATGGAAATTGGAAACGAGAACGAGTAGCAAATGTATATACCTATCCTGAGCAGCATAAATTGGTAAGAGAAAAAGAAAATAATATACACAGACTATTCGAGTATGAGACCTCAATTTTTCTCTGTCTTCTATCAGTGCTACACATCGTATGCAGAATGGATATATCCATGTGGCACATATAATACCACGACAGGGCGGTGGGCAATAGGAGAATCGATCGATTGAGTCTCTCTCACCCGTGGCCACCACGTTGCTTCTCCTTTTGCCAGCATTGTGTAGTCGTTGGATTCCGGCCCACACTTTCACACATTGGAATCGAGCAGATAGAGAGCTGGAGAAGGAGAATAAGAAGACGAGTCGTGGTGGAATCTAGCCCTTTGAGAGAAGCAGAGGACGGATAGAGGAACAAAAAAGAGAGGAAAAGATCTAGGTATAAAGAAGGTGCTTCGAACTCTCATGCTGTCACACAGACTACAGATGTGTTGCTCGTTTTATTCCTACCCTCAGTCTGGCACACGTTTAATGTCGGAGGCTTTGAGGATTTCGACAGCTCTTGAGAGCTCTATCTACTTCGAATGCCAATGAAATGCCTTCAGGACGTTCATCAGTGACTCCAGGAGCTTTTATACGTCTCTGTCAATTTATCCGATTGATCATCAGATGTATTAGTCGCTCTACTACAACAATTCTCCATCAAGCAACGAGGAAGAAGCCTTGAAACCAGCGAGAGTCTGTCGATTTTGTAAAGCCTCTCCTCGCTCCGTTCTCTGGCAAAGCTCTCAGCGAAGCATTTGCCTGCAAGCAAGAGAATCTAGCAGTAAAGTCGTCTCTTTTGGAGTGGCGAGAAAATTAACGAGTCGCGCGCCGGCGCTGCTGCTGCTGCCGAGTCCTTTTTTTGCGCCAGGACACGATGAAAGCGCTTGAGACTCTGGAGGGTGCGATACTTGAAGCATCAGGGGTGGCATTGAGTACTTTAGACGAAGGATGAACAAGCCACAGAGCGTATTCACCTCAAGTGCAATTGAAATGTGCGTCCTCAACCGCAAGCCTACGTCGACGACGATGACGACGAGCACTCCAAATGTACCGATTGTATCTGTTGGTGCCAGTGACCCCCTATTGATTCCACCGCGCTCTCCTCCTCGCCCAGTCTCTACGTAGCTAAAGCCCACCCTCTCCTCACCCTTCATCCATACCATCGTCGACCTCCTAGCGTTGGCGTGCCGCCTGCTCCTCGTGATTACGACCCCTCCCTGTATATATGCATGCATGATTTTTTTTCTGTCACGCGGTTTCCCTCTGTGACTTCATTCTTCACTTCCTTGCATGCTGCATATTGAACTCTGAAACTCATAGGGGACTTTATTTGCATTTTAACTAATGCCAATAACTAAGGGTCATTGAAAAAAAATTTTTTTAGAGACTTTAAAATGAATTTTAGTATGCTCTTTGTATATATTTTGTGGGCTACAAAAGAGAAGAAAGGTTTGCCTTACTGGATTGCTTTTAGGATTTATTTTGTGGTCTCTGAAACGCCTTAGGAGTCTCATAAAATATTCTTTCTCTTGGAGTCTTGGTTACACAAGAGCTTATAATATGTATATATGGATGTAGGAAGAAAGAGCTCTAGAAATTTTATAGGAAAGAGAGTTGGAAAGAGCCTCATGACAACCGAGGAAATAGCTCGGTTTTTCGGAGCACCTGGTACCCTTTGGCACGACCACGTTTCCGTTGCTCTTCTGGTTCTTCTTCTTCTTTTTTTCTCCTTTCTTTTCCTGTTCCCGGGCGGCTTTCTCATCTGCACCCTGATTCACGTCCACGTCGCTTCGACGGGCCTCCCAAGGGTCTCTCGAATCGATCAAGAGCAGCCCTCCACTGCTTGTTCCTCACCAGCGATTCGTCTCGAGTATGAACGCAAAAGGGAACATAGAATCTCTACTCGGCGGGCTCGACACTCGGCTATGCCACTTGACGCCCTATTCTCATTTTCTTCCTCGTGTTTTGAACCACTTAACAATTATCATGATGAATTGAGTGCATAGCCACCCAGCATTGAATCATCTGGCAATTCAGTGGACGTGAAACATGATACACACTGAACATCCTTTCTCTCGGTTGACCTGACAGGATAATTATGCATAAATAATTGGAAACACGAGAGCTTCAGGCCAATTTCGAGCCATCCCCAATGCATTTGTCAGCGTCAAAAGCAATTCAAATTGGCAAACCGTTTTGGAGTGGAACAACGAGTGAGAGAAGTGCCTCTACCAAAGTTGGGATCAATTGGATAGTGTCAGGCATACCTATAGCCTGAGCCTCTGAAATTGATTTATTTTCATCGTTCGTCATTCGTGCAAATCACTTTTCATCGATCACATACACACACATACAGTTTAATTGCATTTTTTCAGGCCGATAATTCAGCAGTGAAGCGATAAAAGAAGATAACTCAAAAATTATGAAAAATGTTCGACCCTTTCATTTTTCCAAATATCTCCCAAACTTTGAGAGATACGAAAAAATCATATGAAACCTTTTTTGTAGGAAATTGAATTCTCTACAAAAAAGGTCCCTTGCATTTTTACCGTATCTCCCATACTTTTCGAGATATAATGAATTTTGTCAAAGATTTTATTGAAAAAGTTCTCTCGACTTATCTGCTTTTACTGCTTCACTATTGAATTGTCGTCGACAAATGGAACATTAGTTATATAATTACTCTATTTACTGGCTCCAGACCTCTCTCGTGAGATGATTAACTTTGAGTCTTGAGTGTTTACGTCATGACGCGTGAAATGCTAGACGTTGTTGGTTCCCCTACCAGTTCAGAGTCTAACTTTGCAGAGTTTCCTTAAACTCGCGACGCTTGAAACTGTGAGGGAAAGGGTGGAGTTGTCGACGTGGAAATTGTCACTGAGTCGTCTGCGTGGTGCCGTCTGCTGCACTCCTCACATATCTCTGTATAGAAATGAAGAAAGAACAGAGGAGAATGAGAAGGGCGAGAATGAATGTGCGTGAATAGTACAAAACTTTGCGACACCTATCCATCAACAGATGCCAAGGATTTTCATTTAGAATGTAATCTTCAACTGGAATTTTATTTGCAAGCTAAAAACTAAATTCCTATATCCAGGCAATTCCAGCATACTTATCCGACTGTAAGGAACCTGCAAGAGAGGGCAGATGCTCTCAAGAAGTTTCTTGAGAGGAAGAAGAGAGGGAGGATCATCTCTCCAGACACTCTTCCACGGTTACATCTTGAAGACTTGCAGACTGGGTGAGGTGTGGAGCGAGCGAGGTAGAACCTCTCTAGGTATTCCTCCTCACAATTAGAGTCAATCTCGTCGGAGTAATTGCCACATCAGCCAGCTTCGACGACGAAGTTATCGCGAATTAGTTTCGCTTAAACGCTTACCGGATATCCCAACCATCAGATACCTCATCTTAATTCTTTTCAAGCAAGTCCAAGTCCCTCCTTTTTTATTTCTCACTCATTAAACCCTTCATTCAATTTGGCTGTAAATGTTTCTACCAACTCCAATCAGTTCAAGAGTGTTTTAACATGTAGATCCATTGAATCATCATCGAAGGAGTTACTGTTATTACAGCTCGGACAATCCAATCGAAATCGCGCGACAGATAATGAGGTGATCAAGCTGGTGGTTTGCGCGGTCACGTCGCTCGATTGGGTTCCTGTCGACTCGTGTTTCCGTATCGCACCACCACGAGAATCGGCTGGGATATCAACAGATGAATGGATTACACGCCTAGCTTGTCATATAGATCAATCAGGAATTCATCTGTTGGATGTGTATTCCTATTCTCTTTAAAAAAAAAAATTGATGTGACGTTGGCATTGTTGCATTCCAAACATTTTCATGAGATTTCGAAGTTATGGAGCAGCATAGTGGTGACCAAGATTCTAGAAGCTTTCTTGATTAAGTTTAGAAGTCATTGTTGGTCTGTGTGTTCTGAATAATCATGATTGTATTGTTTGCAGGATGGGAACCACCTCGGGCGACATGAACTTGACGTGGCGATGACAAGTCTGATATTGGAGAACGCGGACTTGAACAGACTTTTTCCGAAATGCCGGCCTAGGGGCAGTCATCCCCCGGACTCGGGGGCAGGAAGTGCGGGTCACCAGCAGCTGCATGACTGTCGAATTGTCAGCAAGAAGCCGGAGCCAGCAGCCACGTCGTCTTCGTTGTCGTCCTCGTCGTCAACGAGCGTCGTAACAGGATCCGCTGGCTTCTCATTGTTCGACATGATCGACCTGGAGCGCGACAACACCGACAGGCAAGTCATCGTGGCGAACAACAGATGCTTTCGTGGCTATTTGTGTTGGATGCACAGAGAGAGGGTGAGAGAGACATTTGTCATTCTCGATGGAGGATTTATTCACATGTGATACAACTCGAGAGGATGTAAGAGACACATGGAGCAGGACTACATGTGTGTCAAGGGAACCATCCACAAACCCCTGGAAGAGACTTGTCTTCTTCTTCTTCTTCTTCGTCATCTATTTCTTTATCTCTTTTTCGTTTACATTCTTTTCTCTTTGTTCCCTTGTGACTCGAGAATGCATGTGCATAAATGTATGTGGTTCTGTAAAATCCTACTGCTTCTCTCTTTGGCTCTACGAAAATTGGAGCAACGACATCGATCGCTCGCTCCATCCACCCCTGCCTTCACTTCTCCTCTCCGTTGGTGCTTTTCTCTCTGTAGAAGAAAAAAAATAGAGAGTACATGTTTATACAAGATGAGGAGAATTAAATCTCCTGTTGCATACTGAGAGAATAATTTAGTTTGAAATGAAAATGTTCTAGTAATTGGAGCTAGATTAAATAGTTCAATAACAATATTTTATTAGAGATTATCAACAAAATATTTTATTAAAAATTATCAATAGAATATATGGTTTATCATAGGTAGTTTCTTCTCAAAAGAAAAAATATTTTCTCTCAGTCCGCCCCAGGATGAATAAAAATTTTCTTCATCTGCCTTTCAATTTAGTTGATTACGTTTCTTTTCATACGACTGTGTTACTTCTGCTTTGAATTTTTATTTATCTTACAAATTATTATTCTTGGTTTTTTCTTAAGTCTTCCAAGTTACGTTCGTAGGTGTAGAAACCGAGCGACGAGTCGCAGGAAAAAATCAGGTTCGCTGTCCCGTAGGACGGCGAGCGTGATGCCGGGGTTCGAGACGCAGCAGTCTCAACAACAGCAACAACAGCAGCAGCAACAACAGCAGATGCAGGGGCCGCATCAGCAGACGATGATGACTGCTAAGCCAGCGTCTTCCAGCTCATCGTCATCAGCGTCTGGAAGAAGTGAGGACGTGCCAAACTATGGGAGTATGGCTGGCAGCGATCCTCAGGCACAGTCCCAGCAGGATGACAGTGGACCTGACGAAGGTCCTGTGTATATCCTGACGTCGGCCAAAGGCGACAGGAGCTACAAGCTCCGAGACTCGCGGTAAGTCAAGAGGACTCTTGACGTAAGTCCTCGATGATTGAGTGTAAGACTCTTGAGCTCTTTTAAACTCTTTGGGAAAGACCAGCGAGAGAGAGTTGAAAGATATAGTTTAATGGGTTTACCAAGAGCTTATTGCATAATTTTCATCGCATAATCACTTTTGAATTGCAAATACCACGTGTTATCATAATTATTCTGTTCTCTCTCTGGTTGCGGTTGTTGTATATCGAACACGATGGGAAATATTTCAAATTCGAAGAGCGGAAGTCGATAGCAGCGCAAACATGAGCCCCTGGGTTTCTCGACGTGTGTCTGTGTTTGATGTTGGACTCTGGAAAATAAGACGTGTGTGTTTTGGTAGTGGGGCGAGTCCTCGTGAAGTAAATGCAGCCATATATCAACAGTCTGTGATATGAATCTTAACCAAAATACATCAGATTTAGGTGTTTTATAATGTAAAATCATTAGTCAAAAATTTAAATAATTTTCATTTGATGGAATAATTGCAATAGCTGATCAAGTTCTATGTTTTGAATTAATCCACGATGATGATGATACACATTTGTGCTCTTTCACTGTGTTCATTAACAAGTGGTTAGCAAGTGGCCAGAATTGGAGGAAAAAAAAGACGAAGGAAACTTTCCAACGACTAAATACCGTTTGAATATTGTCCACCTTTCTCTTGGAGCAATTGATATAATTTGAGCTTGATTGTTAGTGTTTTTGCTTTTTAAAAAGAAGAGAAAGAGAGCGAGAGAGAGTGTGTGTGAAGGGGAAAATTGTAATTCACTTTTTATTGTGTGTAGGATCATTGAAATTGCTGGAGGTAGAGAAGTGTTCTCTCAGAGTCGAGGAAAAGTTGCTGCCAGGAAGCCTCGTTTCCTGACATCCTCAAAGTCCGTGCCTAATGACGAGTCGACCACCGACAAGTTGACAGTGAAGAAAAATAGTAAATCGCCCAATAGACAAAGTGTCTGGGAGCTCAGAAGCAGGTATTTATCACTAAATTTTCCTCTTTTCCATTTGAATGTTCTACTGAATTAAATTGTATTGACTTTTATGAATTATCTTTGTAGATGTGGAGAAGCAAGAAGACAGCGATCCAATCGAGAAGTAACCGAGACAGTATTTTCAACAGAAGTCCATTCAGTTCGTCGTAATCCAACAAAATCTATTCTCGAGTATGACTCACCAAAGGCTGCAAGAAGCAATCGCATAATCAACTATGATTCAGTTCTAAATAGTAATAATGTAGAGTATACAGTGCCGAAAAGTATAACCGATCTTGATTACGGACTGCCAAAGAATTGTGTAGATTATCAGTCAAATCACACGACACCAGCTAGAAGTATGGCAATCGTTAGTGACGGTGAGGTGGTTGTCTTTGATGATATTGACGACAATTGGCAGGGATTGAGATTGGATTTGGGATCGACAAACACGACCCAGGTCAATACCAGTTGTTTGAACTCTGAACAAGATGAGAATCAATGTAGAATTCCAGCAGAACCACCAGGATCCAGCGTTTGTAGCACGCCGAGTCCAACGTCCAAGTATTCCAGGAACACTTCAGACTTTTTTAAGGTAATAATTGCTTCAGTGTAACGTCTCTGTTGTCTCAAGCTAACAGACGGTGTTATTGTGCTCTGTAGAAATGTTCCAGCTGCCCTAATTATCATTCCAGGCATCTAGGCAAATATCTTGTACTCTAAAGAAATATTCATTAATTCAGTAGTGAAGCGGTAAAAGAAGATAACTCAAAAATTACGAAAATTTTTAG
>JABSMT010024375.1:0-16351 GCA_018902335.1 Eumacrocentrus americanus | reverse complement strand
TAATAATAGTAATAGAGTGCTGCCATTGAATTTTTAATCTCAACAATGAAGAACATAAAACCCTGAATACCCTTTCTTACGATAAATAATTACTATTGTTCTCATATTCCTATCGTAATTGGCCTCTCGAATGACGGAACTTGGTATTTTTTTTTTAGTGTGCAAAGCTCAAAATTGCAAAATTGATTGTTACGGGTCGTGAATGAATTTTTAATATTTATTAAAAACTGATATTGATTTACAATTGATTAAAATTCAGACCTGTCCCATTAAACGACAATGGGTTCTTCACTTACTTTACAGTCAGCAATATTGAACAACGCATAAATAATCTATAATAATGATAATGAAGTTTAAAAAAAGGTCATGGCTACACCAAGTTCCTTTGTCAGTGAAGTTATGTTTTTTTTTTCTTACTTAAAGAATATACAGCCGATCATCAAATTTCATTACGCACTCATAAATTCCAATTGACGATTAAAAAAACAAATCGTCGCTATAAATTTCCTTCACATTCTATTGCAGTTTAGTTAGTTATTTATTTAGTTACTTTTTTGTTACTTCTATCTGTGTATTCGTCTTTTATCCCATCACATATCGCTATCTGTACACTTACAAAGCGTCCATCACTGGAATCAGCACTGAAGGGAAAGATTATTTTTTTTTTTAAGTTCTTTGTCTTTAATACAAACCCTAAATTCACTGAGTCTAATAACACACTCGGGGCACTTACACCATAAAGTCCGGATCACTGCAATCGTCCCCGCTATCACTGCTATCGGACAGTCTTCTTCGTTTTTTCTTTTTGTGTTTTTTCACCTTTTCCGTTTTGTGCGTGCGATGCTTCCGATGATCTTTAATCGTCTCTGAATGGGCGTGGATCATGAGTTTGGGTACTCGGGGTGTCGTCATTGGTGCAACCATCGTCGTCGTATTCATCGAATTATTTGCATGCACAGAATTTGGCTGATGTATTAATGAATTAGAGTCGGGTGTGCTTACCGGGCCACCTGTGTGCTGATCCATCGCAGGATTGGGTACTCTCGATTGGTCATTCTTTGTCATATCACCACCCTCTGTACCCTCCTCGTCAGGCTCTTTAGGATCGAATTTGAGCATGAGTTGCTTAAAATCGAGGTATTCAGCAACCAGCTTCTTCCTGCCGTTTTTGTCGAGCTCATCGTTGTTCGAGCCTTCCTTCAACTTGGCCAATGTGGCCTTGGGCTTGAAGAGAACATTGCTTTTTCGTGTCACAGCCTTCTCGTAGACTTTGGCAGATTCTGAGGGCGAGTATTGCCCAATTTTTGCGTCTGAGAAGCCATAGACTTCTTTCAGGTGTTGCCTCAACGTTAGTAAGAGCAGAAAGCCCTGACTTGCCGTGATGTACTCTCGAAGTAGAGACGTGTCTTCAGGAAGTCTTGCAACAATTGCCTCGTCGTCGTCATCGTCGTCCTCCTCGTCCTCCAAGACGGACAGGAGTTGTGCAGGTCGAGGTTGTCCGTCAGGTCCATAGAGTTGCATTGGTGCTTGTTGAAGAGCCTGTTGATCTTGGCTTGTACTGCCTTCCTTCGGGAGCAGTGTCTCCTTGAACGACTGCAACAGATTGTCCCCTGACAGGGAGATAATGATGTCTATGTGGTGGATGATGAAGAGTGGCTCGTCTTGAACTTGATATGTGAAGTAGGCCAAATTGTCTGCGAGATAGAGCATCTGTGAGAGACTCGATTTTGCTGATTCATCGAATTGCTTCAGAAAGGAAAGCACGATGGCACGCCGCTGTTGCTTTGTGTTCCTGAGGATCGTGTACAAAAAGCCATTCAATGCACTTGGAAGCTCGCCTTCTTTCATTCGCATTCCCCGCACTGTCACGTCGTTCTGCAGGATTTTTTGCAATCGATAGCTCAGCTTTATGCCATATTGAGACTTCATGTTGATAAAGCCAGGATACTTCTTCTCGATCTCCTGGAGCTGCTTGTCTGCACTGTGGCTCACTCCTTTCTCATAGTCTGTGCTCATACAAATGAGATAGGGCACGATTTGAACGGGATGCACCAAACCCTGTGCCAAGATCAATTGAATGACTTTGAGTGCAGCGTGACGAACGTGAATGTGAGGATGGATGAAGGACTCGAGGATTTCATTGAGGTACAGTTGAATCACTGTGCTCGCCATGCCAGAAGAGATGTCGCCCATTTCCTTTAGATTCTCTTGCTTCGACAATTTTGCCCACTCTTGGTCCTGCTTTATCATTCTCTTTTCCTCCTCCTGCAGATACATCTCGATGTTATTCAGCACTTGTGTCTTCATCTTCACTAGTACATGCTCCGACGTTAACAAGTACTGATAGAGTTCCTTGAGCTCGGGCATCATCATGAATTCGTAGTGTCGAATGCAAAGTGAGCCAATAGCCATCAACGTGTGATAACGAATGTCGTCGTTGTCTTGATGCACAAAGTAATTCAGAGTCTCGAACACTTGATCCTTGATGTTTTCAGGCAATCCGGTGATTACTTCGGGATCTGTGAAGTTGAAGTGTCGCAGCAGAAGACCAACTGTGAATAATGCCCGCCTGAAGGCCGGACGATACGTAATAAGTGATGCATGCATTGGATCTTTTTCGTAATGCAACTTGTACTCTGTTAAATGTCCATAGTATTTTTTGAAGCAGTCACGAATGAGATTGAAATTCCTCGTGACATTGTTGACAATGGATCCGAGACATGACAAGCAACTAGCCACAACAGATTTGTCATGTTGAAGAATCAATTTGACTGAGTCTTCCTCCAATTGTGCCAAGAATGTTTCACTGGGATGCTGCATCAACGGTACCACGAGCTCAAGTGTGTGTGCGACACTGCTGATTATCTGATAGTCACCTTGGGTCTGGCATTTTAATCCAAGATATGGCTGAAGAGTGCTCGCATGATTCACTAATAATTGTGGTCGTATTTTGGCGAATAGATAGAGCGTCGTCAGACAGGCAACGAGTCTTTGAGACGATCCTCTCTTCCCATCAGCTTTGTTCACGTCAGGATCTATCGACTCGAGTCGAAGGATATTTTCAATTAGACAATCAACGATTTGCTTACAAGCAGTGAGCAAGGCCTTCGGTGGTTCTGTCTGCATCTTCGTGCTGTCCTCCTTGTCCTCTTTGGGCTTGAATAAGCTTACCAGCAGCTGTTCAAACCACTCAAGTCCAATGTCTTTATTGGTCGCCACGACGTCTGTAATGTTCATCACCTTCCTCAGCAAAGCCTCGGAGTCGACGGTCGGTCTTTCCCTCACCGGAGTGAACCACATATTCTGAAAGACCTCCATTACCAACTTTCGAATGCCTTCCTCGTCGTTGACTCTTCGAATCATCTTTCCACAGATCTCAGGTATCTTGGGGAAGTCTGGACACTCGACACAAATGTCCTTGAGGATTTTGATCACTCTCTTGCGAACACTCACACCAGTGTCAAGTATCCTCGAGAGTAACATGTCGTAGTATTTATCAATGAGCTCAGGTCTGCTCAGTACGAATTTTCCAACTAAATCGACAGCAGCCTCACGTACTGACGTCGAATGATCCAGAAACGAGTGTCTCACGCCCATTTGCATGTCTCCTCGGGCAAGAACACTCGAGTCAGCCTCGACAATCATTGTCAGGCACTTCATGGCCTTTGTTCGTATCGCGATGGACGGCTCTGTCAGTACATGAAGAATCTGTTTGAGATATATGTCAAAGCTTCGTGAGAATGGCCTTTTGGATGCTAGATACTGCGATATTAATTCAGCTGAATTGTAGTCAATGTATGTTTGAAGAATATCTGGCTTTGTGGCCGAACTGCAGGGACGGATTGAGCTCAAGATGAATTTCTTCTTATCCTCAATGATTCTGTAGGCCTCGGAATACTTCTGTTCATTATTGTCGTTCTCGTCGGGATCAGTCTCGACCACGTCTGAATCACTGTCTTCATCACTGCCCACATGTTTATTTCTCTTTTTAGATCTTTTCTTGTGCGATTTCTTCACAGGTGTATTTTTCGATTGGCCGACACGAGTCTTCTCCACTGCGCAATCTCGATACCACTGCGCCAGGTAAAAGTGTCGAGCAAAGATCAACGACGGATCCTTGGTGCCATTAACTGCTAAATGATCGAGAAGTACTCTCTGCAGGAACATGGTTCGTTCTTCGTCCTCAGTGACTCCACTGAATGCCTTGGACTGCTCGAAATCCGAGTCCTTCTGCTGCTCAGCCTTGATATCTTTGATGATTTGGTCAATCGTTGATAATTTACACTGTGAGTTGACTGCGTCTTTTCTCAATCTCGCTGCCACCACACCGAGATACTCGATGGAAGCCGTTCGCAATGACATGTCTGAGCTCTTGTTGGAAAAGTGGCCCACAAGCAGAGTGCCCAAGAGACTCAAGAGCAACTCGGCAGCAGGCCACTCTGGTTTGTTAACTGTGGCCAGTAAGTCTTGAACGAAATTTTCAAACAGAGGTCGATAGTCAATATCAGCTCCTTTACTGCTACACTTGTTGAGGAAGACTGCCAAAAAATTTCCTGCCAAACCTTTTGCTGTTTCGTACCTACTGATTATCAACACGTCTGCGTCTACGTGAATAGATTTTTTGTCGTCCTTCTTATCATCTTCATGATTTACTGTTTTATCTTGACGCGTCAGACTGTCCGGCAGTGTGACAACACACTGTATCAATTGCAGCACCAAGGCAGTCAACATTTGTATGTGATCTTCCGAATTGAGCCTGTATGTTCGTAGACTTCTTTTACTGCTCGGTAGTCTTGCTATAGAGGCAAGTATATCGTCCAGCAATAGTCGCCTGTGCTTTTCATACTTTGTGAATATCACGGTGACGAGTTTGAGTGCACTCAACTGCAGATCACTGACAGACTCGACGAAAAATGGTGCAACGCCCAGTGTTGAGGCATGAAGTACACTGGTGTCGGTCAACATCTGAATGTTTAATAATTCGGCGAGGAGTCCGACGAGCTCATGCATCTTATTGTAAACTTCTAGAATACTCTTCTCGCGTACCTCCTTCGTGTGGCCCCTTTTCTTACGACCGCTAGAATTGAAATGATCAGTCTTATTCTTAGAATCTATTCTATAAACAGGATCGAAGGATGGATAGATTGTATTCTGTAGTTGAAATTTCATGAAGATCACTATTCTATCGATTACGTCTTCGAGATAGACGGTCTTAGGCATATTTTGTGAGGTCATTATGTTCAATGCAATGACAGAAGCATCAACAGCTCGTAGTACCCTTTCCATTGCCAATTGCATCCACAATTTACTCTCTTCAACGTCGTCGTCCGGGTCAGCCAATGGCGACACTCTAGCACCATCTCGAATATTTTTCTCCAAGATATTTAGTAGCCTCATCAGTCTGTCCGCCGGAATCGATTCCATTGCCCTCAGCGACTTTAATTTCGCTGCCTCTCGACACAAATCTTGTAATTGATATTTCGGAATGAGCATTTCAGCTGGTACATCGCCGTCATCCTCTAAATCTGCCAATGTTGCGACATCTTCGGTATTTTCAAAGATCGTATCAATCGTCGAATTAAATCGTTGATACGTATTCGTCTCCATGAGCTCGTCCACACTCAATTTCGCCAAGACTGGCACGAGTTTCTTCTCGATCTTCCGGATCTTTGGCTTAATTGGTGAAAGTGTTTCCTCTTTCTTGTCTTCCTCCTCCTGGCCTTGATCGTCGTCTTCATCGTCGTCGTCAATTATTCTTCTTCGTCTTCGAGCTTTCTCGTCGCTTCTCTTTCGATCCGCACGCTCTTTGTCACGCTGAACCTGCCGCTCTTTCGCTCGTGCCTTGAAGTGCTTATTATTTTGCCCCATGTCATCATCGCTTTCTGACTCCGACTTGATGACGGTACTTTGGTTCGTCAAACCCATTTTAGTTGCTCGACTCGGTGACTTCTCAGCAAAACGATTGAGACTTTGCTGCATGAGAGCTTGGTCTGCCAATGATAGCCTGTTTAACATTACAACAGGCTCTTTGAGTTTCGTTTCAAGCATCTGTCCTGGAAGTCTCAAATCTCTGACTGCATTTTCTTGGACTTGGTGATGTTGTGGCTGAGACTCTGCCTGTTGAATTGGTTCGATTAAAGACTGGTGGAGCTGCTGTTGCTGCTGTTGTTGATGTTGCGATTGGTGAAGCTGCTCTTGTGAATGCTGCTGAGACTGTGAATGTTGCTGGGACTGTGAATGCTGAGACTGCGGATGCTGAGGCTGCGGATGCTGCTGAGATTGTGAATGCTGCTGAGACTGCGAATGCTGGTCTTGTGAGTGCTGCTGGTGGTGAGACTGTGAATGATGCTGTTGCTGCTCATGATGATGCATTGGCATTGTCAATGCTGAATCAAGTGCACTGGCAACACTTTCAGCATTGAGGCTGGGATAACTAGGCGCTTGTGAATGATGCATCAAGCTGTCCACTGGTTGTGACATCACAGGCTTTGGGTCAATGCTCTCCATAGGCAAATCGATGTCAGGCAGTCCAGAGACTGGATCGAGCAAAAATTGTGGATTGTCCGGCACTGCATTTGTCAGATCCATCGTGTGATTACCAGCCATTTGATGGTGCAATTGCTGATTCATCATTGGATCGTGGTACATAGTTTGCTGCATATTCATATTCATGTTCATCTGCTGACTTGTCATGTTACTGTGCAGTGGCGATGTCATGTGCAGGGTGGGCGGTAGGCTACTCAAATTACTGTGATGATGCTGCTGTTGTACCATACCACCTCCAACCTGCATCATTGTTGCACTGGGCGAGCCCATGTGGGCTGGTGAGTAAATATTCGTATGAGGATTCATGTTTGCCAGTGGATTTATGCAATTAGCATCGTCTTGGAGGTGTTGAGGGGTGGTTGACGTCCTCGTTTGCTCCGTGATTACGGTTGCACGAGGTGACGGTGAAGGCACAGCGAATGGAGACATTTGCGAGACATCTGCATGATTTTGAGGCGTCATTGGCATTCGTGGATGTTGGGCGTGTTGGACGATATTGCTTGGTGGTGGAAGCCTCGCTGCTGCTGGATGAGCAGGACTACCTTGAGGTGTTTGTCTTGATCCTGATGAATTTGAGTAAGACGGTGAGAATCGTCCGTAATTTGCTGGAGATTGATTGGAAGCGTGCATCAATGGTGTACCCTGAGGCCAATTTCTTGGTGAATTGTACTGGGGACCCTTGAAGACGTGGGGATTTATCTCCAAAATGGCCTTCAACAATTCCGGAGTATTTTGCTCAGTCTCAAGGAGTTGATGATCAGATTTAATTGCATTTTGATCCTTTAATTCGATGTTGTCGGACGACGTTTGCGACAATGCTTGGATCAATTGTGGCACCAGAGTCTCGTCACGATTGCTCAACAGCAAATGCGCCTCCTCCGCAACACGTGGATGGAACAACAATGACTTGTTCGTCAGTGTCTGTGGCAGAGGTGTCGGTAGGGGCATTTCCGGCAACAAGTCCGTGAGACTCGCGATACCAGCGAGGGTAGTGATTGGAACACTCGGTATAACCCCATTCATTTTGGCTTTGATTAATTCTGGCATTACACCCTCGACAGGAGATTACTTTAACACTTGAGTTTAAAGTTAAACTAAATTGACTTTCTCTCGAGTGCCCAGGATCTTTACAGTAAACAGTGGTCTTTGATTAATATAATTGCTCGAAAGTTGTTACACGCATTCTTGGTCCAACTTTGGATAATAAACATTTTCACAACCTGTTGATTCCGTCGATTGTTTTTTGTTTTTTTTTTGTTTCTTTTTTTTTCTAGTAGAATATTTACACACAGGTACACTTCTAAAGTATCTGTTGATGTGCACTATCACTAGATTCCTGGGAACTTAACAAGTCTCTTTCAAGTTCCCATGATGATCATTCAATCTCAGCCAAATTTGGACGATGCTCTCGGGTCTTGCAATAGACGGTCCATGTTTTTTGTTTATCGGATTGGCTCTCTTGCCCTGAAAACAAAAGATAAATGTCAGAATTCTTTTTTTCATGAAAACTTTTAATCTTAACTAATCAAACATTATACTCCAATGTGTTACATAATCATTTTCATCCAAGTTCTTCTTCAACACACACACACACACACAACAAATAAAAAAATATGAATATTAGAATCTTTACGTTTATAATTTATAAAAAAAAACGTTGAACGTTTGATTATCTATCATATGCATTTAGAATTGTTGTATTGCCATAAAACAAATAATGACAATAGAAAGTTCGAAGTAACAATGAAATCGCCAAGTTTCTTGGAATAACAATACAAATTCAATGAACTCCCAATCTCTTGTACTCTTTCTCTCTCTCTCTCTCTCTCTCAATCATAAAATCTTGCATCTCAAACATGCAAAACTGGTCCAATAAAACGACAATAATCCAGGTAGCAACACCCCAGTGCAGTGCAGATTCTCAGCTCCAATGAATAATTCAATAAACAATAACTTGAAATGAAAAATAAAATAAAATAAAGTAAAAACAACAATGTCCATCCACAATATATAAATTGTTTCTCTCTTGGTATACATACATATGTATATATATATGTGTATATATATACATACACATATGATAATATTTAGAGTCAATTGTCCTTACCCGATTAGTGATGACTATTTATGTTGGCAAATACAAAGTTTGTGAGCAATTTTGGCGGGAGGTCACAGATCAATTGTGTAGCCCGGTGTTATTTGCACGGGACCACACTGAATTTGTAGCCAGAATTGTTGAATTTTACCATGGACCATGTATTTTTCACGGGAAAACTCGTCCTGGGTGACGATATCCACTCAATTGTCATCCGTGGCTGTGGCCTACTTGATTGGACGCGCTTATTTCACCAATCTCGACAATAATCACATAGATCTCATTTGCGACACAATCTTCACTTACATCTTTTACTGAGCTGAATAAATATCTCCCAGTTGGTTGGGTGGGGGGCGCTTGTACAATCCTTTAATTGTATTTATATTCTGAATATGAAGAAAACAGACACAAAAGCGTCCATTTTGCTCAGCAGTGAGATAGCGGAAGTTGCGTAGTAGATAGAGTCTTTCGGGACATACACATGCATACATACATACATACATAGACGAGTTTACGAAAGCCCAAGAGCGTCGCATTTCAAATTTCGTGGGGATTTCGCGCGTCCCCGCGGGACGCCATTGACCCCGCGCGATCGCTGATTGGTGGAAAGATACTCGGCTGCCTTCGGATTATTGCCCGGCAGCCAATCACAGCCATCGTGCTCGGCCCGAATGCTTTTAAGGATGCTTAAATAGTTTTGGAGAGATTATTTTTTTTTTTTTGGTCATTTAACCTCCAATTATTGGGGTTATCAATGATTATTTTTGATGATTATTGATATTGTGATGTTTAAAGTTAGGTTATGTTGGGTAAAAATGCACTTTTCTTCGATATATTGATCAAGCGGCTTATGGATGTTCATTAATCGTTTACAATTGACGACGATTCGGCGGATATGATAGGTTGAGAACCGCTTTCTTGCTCCACACACGACGGAGAGAGAGTCGTTGTTGGTCGTCGTCGTCGTGCTTGAGCAAAAATAAAACCCTGAGAAAGAAAACTTCAAAATGGCGCATCAGGCTAGTGTAAACACCCAATTTTGATATAAGTAGAGCGAGAAAGAGAGAAGAAATCGGGGGATATTTAACGGACAGTTCGGTATCATCTGCTATTATTCTGTTGGTAGAGTGTGAAGAAGATAATTTAACCTGAATGTTTACTATCGAAATGTCGATCGCCCATTCTATGACAGGTAAAAACTGCTTCTCGGCTTTCACGAGAGAATTTTCACACGTTGACATTGAGAGCACTTTTTTTCAATGGAATGTCGAGAATTTTTGTTGATAAACTCGAGATAATTGTTGGATAATTTAAGGATTATTGTGACTGTCGATTATTTCTTGGAAATTTTCCATGTAAATCTTCAATTATGTCTCATGTCTTCAGTCTCAGTGGCTTGCATTTCAAACACGATGTGAATTTGATGCAAAGACATGTAAAAAAGACTCATTGAAACGGTCGAATGATTTTATTCTTCAATTTTCCTCATTGTCTATCTTCTTGACTTTCGTTTAGATTTTTTTTTACTAATTTGTTATATTTTTCAGGGTCTGAACCGACAAAAATGGCCCAAAAACGAGTGGCAAGCAGTATTGGGTAAGAATTATTTCTAATTAATGATAACTAATCAACCTCAATGTATTATGAATAATGCCTGTTTTGAAATTAAAATGCCTGGCATATTTGTTCTACAGCTTAGTTGGATCTATGGATAAAGCAAACGAAAACTATTACACACGATTATTACATTGCTACACATCTGAATCTGTCGTCAATTTTAATTCTTTACCGTCTCTAAATAACAATACTTAGTTATTATTTTTTATACACCATCAGCATAATGAGATGCAAGAGAACTTTTTTGTACTTTCATCAATGGACGTCGATAACACTGCACTCTGCACAACGTGCGACCAAAATTCCCCTCTCTTCAACAATGGGACATTGTCCAGCAGGGATGAAAGCTCAGAGAGAATGTAGACTATGAGAAACACAGCAGGTTGCAGGTGGTGGTGACGGTCATGTATTTTTACCTGCTACGACCTTTCTCGAGAAAAAAAATATTTGACTGGTATTGTTCCATCTGCCTGTAACTTCCTGAGTCAGTAGAGTGAAGCAAAAACTATAAAACTACCAGTACACATGTATCCATGAGATAATCACAAGAAAAATGGGTTTGTGATACATTTAAATCTCCATGCAACCGAGTCACTCCTATTGTCTCTTACTCTTTCATTAGATGAAGAGTATCATAGAGAAATAAGAAAGAATTATGATAAATTATGAGAACAATAAAAAAAGATCTTGGTGATTTCGCAATAAGAAAGGAAATTTATACATGTATATATATATACAAAGTCATTCATCAAAGTTGGAAGAGAGGACAATGATTGCACTCAGTTGCACCACTGTGGATGATCGAGTAGCCCCGTTGGTGGGAGAAGTGATAGTCCCCCGCTGGACAGAACCGCGGCACATTATGCCGCTATGGTGGAATCAGTCACTGGCGGGACGTGGGTGGTGACGAGTCGCGACTCTTTATCGTCGTATCGTTTTTTTAATTATTATTTCCCCACCACAATTGTCATCGTCGTCGTCGTCGTCAGTTTCCGCGTGTTTTCCTACTTTATTCCCCACGCGACTAGATATTGCCTAACGTCCCGTGCCAATAGAACACGCGGCCGCGAACCACATCACCAAGTAAAACTCGTGCAATGCCTGTGATTCCTTAGATTATTATATGACAAACTCCAAAAACAGAAAAAGAACAAATTGCTCGTGAATTGTATTTACATAATCTTCGAATTAACATCCATCACTAGTACCATCTGTATAAACAATCAAGTGCCCGTGCGTGGTGAATACGTCAGAAGTAATATGTCAGCATTGATCGATATTAATTCACAAATGAAAAGTCGATAGGTGAAGAAAAAGTGTAGAAAGAAGAAAATGAAGGAGAAATGTTTTTTCACAAGATTAAAAACAATTTTCTGTAATAAAAAAAATTATTAATTAATAGATTAAAGAGTAAAGGGTATCAGCACAAAGTCATTGAACGGCAACACGTGGAAATAGATAGAAAGAAAGAAGGAATATTCTTGACAAACTTTTCGACGCGAGAAAGTGTCCCCGCATTGGAGAACTTTCCAAAAGCCAAACCGAAATCAGATTGACGGTGAAGAGGGAGGAATACGCAATTTCTTGAATTGTATTTGTCGACATGTGACGCAATAAATTGGCAACAAAATTCTATTAGTCAATGTGTAAAATACAAAAAAATTAACGAGTAGTCTAAAGAGTGAGTGAAGACTTGATATAATAAAATAATTCATGAGTTAATCTCGTGAAATAAAATTAAATAACGACGAAAGGCTCGCAATAATTCGTCAAGATAGAGTATCCCAGTGATATGTACGGGGGTGGAACGGGTAGTACGGGCTATGGGGTGGGCCTGGGGCCCGGGCCCTCGCACTACGTTCCGCCACCATCCAGCCATGTTGCCTACCAATTGGGAGGGGCGCCCCCGCTAGTCGGGGGCCTCACGACGGGGGCCCCCCCTCCCGGAAGTCAGCTACTGTCTTACGGGCAAAACTTATCGCCCCATCACGTCCAGCAGTCGCAAAGCGACTCGCCGCAGTCCAAACGACGGAGGTATACATAGATTAAAAGACAATTTTTTTTTTTTTTTAATAACTAAATTTCGAGATAGTAAGTTAGTTAGTTAGTTAATTAGTTAGTTCGTCTAAATAGTAATTTTTTATACTCCAAAATATTCGTGCGTCATAGTCCACTAACTGCTTCCACTTGAGTTCAGTGATAATGACGTTATCAGGAGGTGTTTAGAGCTATTGTTTCACTCGTATCTCTCCACGTGCGTACATGGCTGTTAATATTGATTGTACGTCAAATGTATCAGTTGATAATTCAATATATATATAGTTTGTGTGGTCATTGACAGACTCCAGTTCTCTCATATCACTAACGTGTATCTAAGTACATCTAGAATTAAAAAAAAATTAAATAGGTTTGTAATATAAACATACAGAGAGGTCGGAGCGATATATGTCTGCAAAAATTCTTTCAGCGCCATCAACGTCATTGAAGTCATAACAACGACGCCATAATAGTTATGTCTTATGTGGTCGAAACTACGGTTATTATTGTCGACATTCTATATAAATTCAGATACGAAGAACGAGTTTATAGTAGATGGGAAGAACATTCTGTGGAGATAAGTCAAGAATTATGAAAAGTTTTAGACATTTGCATTTTGACAAATATCTCGAAAACTTTGAGAGATACGATAAAATCTTATTGAATCTTATTTGTAGAAAATTGAATTCTCTACAAAAATGGTCATATGCATTTTCGTCGTAACTCGCATAATTGTCCAGTTATAATCAATTTTGTTTGTAACAAGTTTTATTTTTCGCAAAAAATCACTTATGCAGATTTTCTGAGATATCTCGGAAATCATACGAGATGCGAGAAATTTACATGGGACCTTTTTTACAGAAAATTAAATTCTCTACAAAAAAGGTCCTATGCATTTTTGTCGTATCTTGCAGAGCTTTCAAGATATACAGTAAATTTTATGATAGATTTGAAATGAAACTTTTTGAATTGACATATCTCCTTTTACCGCTCCAATTCAATTTGTCGGTTTCGTGGTCGTGCAATCGTTTTTATATATATCAAATCAGTATTCTATATAACAATTTTTCCTTTCCCGCCATTTCTTGTTCAACATATATACCTAGAACGAGTTTCATTGCTCAGGAAGCTTCTATATAATATACAATTTAAACCTGATATGATATTCAGATTAAAAAAAATTAATAAAAGTTATTTCCCATCATTTTGCTGTAATATAATAATGTTCACCGGGATAAAGCGCTTGTTTACGCGTGGATTTCCTCCGGTTTGCCTCTTCTCCATACACCACGTGGACAGATATATATATACAGCGACAAATGTAAAACCCACTAGTTGTGGAATTCGTCACGTAGCAGAGATTTGCGGTCACCACAGCGAAATTCAACGGTGTGATCACCTGACGACTGACGGATTGTTATTATTATTACATAATCCGTACTCTACGTCGTCGTGAAATATTCGCTTCATTTTTATTATCGTTGTCCACGTGCGCTACAATTGCACACACGCGATGTAATCCCAAAAAAGAAAAATTGCGACAACATTCGGTAACAATTGCGGTGTGCGGGAGCTAAGTACCTATACGATTGGCGTCTCATTGGTGCTACCAATGACGTTATATAGCTGGCGAACGGATAAAGAGACATGGGAATTGAATCGAAGAGTCGTCGTCGTCGTGGACGGCCAATGTAAATGGCCGTCTGTCCTTTTAATATGCGAGTCCACTACCGTCGTATAGCAATAAATAAAAATAAAAAGAATGAAGAGAGAAAATTCGTTTGGACCGACGGACATCAGATTTTGAGATTGTCCAACTTGGCTTCGAAGCCCTGAACATGTAACAGAGACGTTGAACGAATAGGGAAAGTTCTCTAAAAAAATGATGGAAAGAAGAAAAGATAAGACAAGAGGAAAAAAATAAAATGCAGATGGTCAGAGGATTATACCACTGGGACGTTTTCGTAGAGGATCTCCATTTGTTTCTGATCTTCCAGTGAAATCTTCAACATCCAGACTGACCACAGTCCCTATATGTGTATTATTTCCTCTGCTGCACTTATTATTTTTTCTTATGCGGTTTTATTTTATTTAGTTTAGATTATATACTGAGGTTTTTCCAGATCAAAGTCACCCTGACGACTGGCAAGGTTTATAAAGCATTCAATGTAAATATTCGGGTAAATAAGATGCAGGGACGCGAGTCGCGACCCGAGATACAGCAGCAGGAGGTGGATAGGAGGAGGAGCAGCAGCAGCAGCCAAGAAGAATCTCTTCTGACCCTCTGTCCGGCCCATGGAAATGCACAAAGAGCACTGGAATTTATTTATCGAACGTGTCTCTACTAGATAAATGTTGTTTAGATGCGAGAAATATACGACAAAGTTAAAACGAGATAAGTCGAGAATTTATCAAAGATTTTCGAAATTTATATTTTTTTAAATATCTCAAAAATCATGAGAGATACGATAAAATTGCAAGATACCTTTTTTGTGGGAAATTGAATTCTCTATAAAAAAGTCTCTATGCATTTTTGTCGTATCTCTCAGAGTTCTCGAGCTATAATCAATTGTGTTTTTAACAAATTTTTTTGTCAAAAAAAAATCGTTCATCCAGATTTTTCGAGATATCTCGCAAAATACACGAGATAGGATAAAATTGCATCAGATCTTTTTTATAGGAAATCAAATCCTCTACAAAAAAGGTCCTATGCAATTTTCCTCTATTTCTCATAGTTTTCGAGTTAGAAAAAATTTTTTGCAAAAATTTTTTTAACAACAGAAATAGTAGATTAACAATTTTATTCTGTCGGTCAGCCTTTAAGTATTTCTTTTGCCCAAAGTATTTTTAGTCTCAATTGTCCCATATACGTTGTGAAAAAAAGAAAATGAGCGAGCAAGATCGGAGGAAGATTTGTCGTGAGAAAGGGAAAGAAATAAAAAAAAAGGAGACGAAGAGTAGAGTTCTCGTATACAGGACTGGACGAGAGAGTTACCCGGATGCGCTCTCGGCCACGAGCTCTACACCCTCGCAAGGGGATGGTGGGGGGTCATGGGTACCCCATGGAGGCCAACCAAGGGATACAGAGACTATGGAGAAAGAGATGGGAGAGTGGGATATCCTCGGTGTTTTGCTTCAGGGTCAGAATCGTGCATCACTCGTGTTTCTTTCCTTCGTCTTCTTCTTCTTTCTCTCATTGCCGGATTTGTGTACGGCGTTCACTCTATGTACGAGGATAGTATCCCATTGCTGGTGTATCCTTCTGTCCTCCTCCTCCTCTTGTTCAGTTCTCCGTGGTTGAAATGTTCCAGCAGTAATGAGGATCGCTGATGGATTTACAACCATCGATCCGATTGACGCGCCTCGTTACTCGGCGCAACTATTCGAAGGACCAACGGGATCTCTAGTGGACGGAAGATTATATACATACTTATACTTGCTCTCATTTCTTTTGATTTATTCTTTATAATTGCCTGTAGCAGAGTATACTTATATGATAATGTATCTCGCGTGTTCAATTATTTTCATTTCAACGTTTCACAAAATTTATCATAACTCGAAAATTCTGCGAAATACGGCAAAATTGCATAGCAGCAATTTTTTAGAGAATTTAATTTCCTATGAAAAAGGTCCCGTGTAATTTTATCGTATCTCGTGTAGTTTTTGAGATATCTCGAAAAATCTGGATGAGTGATTTTTTGGAGTAAAAATAATTTGTTGAAAACAAAATTGATTAAAGCTCGGAAACTATGTGAGATACAATAAAAATGCATGAGACATTTTTTGTAGCAAATTTCATTCCCGACAAAAAAGGTCCAATGGAATTTTATCGTATCTCGTATGATTTCTGAGATATATGGGAAAATGTAAAACGTTGCTTCAGTTCTTTTATTAAGAGATATTTTATTTATCGGGTTTTCTTTATTCGCTTTAGTTAACTATTGTCATTATATTAATTAAATATTGAGGGAAATAAAGAAGCAAATATTAGATGTGTATATATCTGTCGTTAAGCGGTAAACGGAGATAAGTAAAAAATTATCGAAAATTTTTCAC
>JABSMT010024264.1:0-16358 GCA_018902335.1 Eumacrocentrus americanus | reverse complement strand
ATATATATATAAACCGTCCACAGTGTGCCTCGAAAAGACAAATGAGAACGCAGATCCATTCTCCAACGTTCATTCTCTTTTATATTTTAGTTATCTTCATCTTGCTCTCGCGCTGCCAAGCCAAAAACTCTCATTCCTCCTTACTTATGTATATATACATATCAGATATACACACATACATATATATATTTATATATACACCTACAGTCACGGAGGTGTCCAGTAGACTTTTCTGGCAGCAATCTTCGCTTGCGGATGCCGGGTACACACAAGTATGGCCCTTGAACTCTTCTACGCACTTTTTCTTTCGTTTCTCCTCGCGATTTATCTCCGAGCTTTTGTGCAGTGTTGCAACAAAGAAATGACTGGCGTCCGAGAGACTCTCTTCCGGGTCTGATGGCGCGGAAATTCTCCATTGTGATGGCCGAGAATTGCAAGTTACGAATCTTCCAAGGTAAAGAGGAAGAATTGAAGACAAATAAAAAAAAGAAACTAAAAATGAATTGCTGGCATCATTTAAATTCCTTCAAGTGTCTACATGTATATATACACTTTTATACACGTGGCTGATAAAAAAATATATTCGAGGGTTTCTCGGTGTATAATTACTCTTTACATGGGGCGCTACCGATTGTTCGTCTCTCGGGAAGGGATTAGATGTGTACGATACAACGAAGGCCAAGTGTTGCCGCGTTCTCCAACTGTGTGTATATATACTTGATGCCAGGGGATCTTAATTTAAAATTTCACGTATCGCGCATGAATCTTCATGGTTGGTCGAATCGGGACGCACGCTGGGCTATCTCCGGGCTGACCGACGGACAGGGGGAGGAGAGGAGGCGCCTTCGTCCTCGTCGTCGTCGGTAGATGAAGCTGATTTGATACATAATATGGGTTTGCGCGTACACATAGTATATATACATGGGCGCGACCCCGTCGAGTCGCACAGGCTTATCGGCCCCTACGTTCATTTCGTGCCAGGACGACATTACGCGGGGGCACGCTCGTGTAGTTAGCTATACCAAATTATGGACACGACGCGCATGTATATAACACAAATTCCCGAGGGGTTTCACTCATTTGCGTCTAGACGGCTTTCGAGAAATAACATCAGTCATAGTGTGTGTGTTTCCCAATTCCAATATATTATTATTTCGTATTTGTAATTATAAATCATAATAAATATATAACCCTGGCACATTTTTACGACTTTTGTGTCCATCTGTGGGAACTCATCTATCGTGAATGTTCCACGAGACTTCGATATATGAATAAAGGACGTGGAATGCGAGTAACTTGAGGGCGCGAGAGAGTGCACGTGCGTGCAGTGGGCGTGTATGCCCGTTACGTCGTCGCTTCCGGTTTTATACTGTGTGAGTACATGTCGCCTTCAAGTATATATAGATAATGGAAAAATAAATCCTCACACACAGCCATCTCTCATTCGTATCGATAAGAACAAACATGACTCCTGACTCGTCGAGAAGTTTCGTCGCATCACGGTCAGTCTGAAGTTTAATAGCCCCCTTTTTGTGTGCTCTTTACATATACGTTACACACACGAGGAGAATGCAAAATAACAAATGATTTCCCTTTCGCAACCATCGGAACAAAACACACGTCGTTGGATACCGCTGTTCTCGGTCTGAGTCGTTTCGATTCTCAATAATTCTTTTTTCTTTTAATTCTGTCTCGTTTTCTCGGCGTCCGTCTTCAAGGGGACTGTCTCGAGGTATGGACGTCACGGAGCGACTGTACACTGAGGGTGATTTACATGAAATCGAGAAACGAATGCTGAATATGTCGAAGCTCCCGGCATACAGCAGTACACAACGCAGAGCCTTTTATATATATACCATACATATACTCTGGCAAACAGGAATCAAAGACACGGATCACGAAATAAGCCGCCATGATGCGGACGTCCCACTGACAAAAATCCCCAGTCCGACGGTGAGCGGAAGAAATGCCAGCAAAAATAATAATCGCTAAAGCGGACTAAGTCTGGCGGAAGAGAACAATAGAGTCTAGGAGTTGATGGAAGAGGTGACGCGGGTTTATAATCCCACTGTTCCCCAGGGTGGAGAATAGCTGGTAAAGATAGAAAAATGGAGAAGTGGATGGAAGCAACTCTAGCTACCTGCAAGAGAGCCTGCTATTCCTCGCATCGAAGTCACCACCGGAGCTTCTCTCCATTCCTCTCCGGCTCTTTCTCTCAGCCTCGTCGCTACAACTTTATTGCATCGCGTCTCGACCACAAGCGAGTCAGGCTATAAATTCCTCGGCGCTTCGATACCCGCGAATAATTTTGCAGCCTCACAAATAACTTATGGTGTATATGTGTAGCCTGTAGTCATAAGGAGAAATAAAGAGAGAACAAAAAAAAAAGAAATTCTTTTTCTTTCAACATTTTTACTCCCGCCTCAACTTACATAGAGTTCGTTGTGTTCCAGTACATGTTGCTGGTTTTCGCGCAGTTGCTCACAGTGGACAGTAGAACCGTTTGGAGGCACACGAGGAAAACCAGGGTCACGAAGGACGGGGAAAACATCGTAACAACGACGTCGAGCACAAGAATTGAATTGTGCTCCGTTTAATTAACACAAGAACCTCGCTCGTCGTCGCTGCCACCTTCGTCCACCACCACCTTCTTCCTCCACCTTCCACCAAAACCAAATTGCCACATCCATACACACTGTTCACACTGCTTCACAGAGCTTCACCATAAGCATAACAATAAGTACAGCAATAACAGTATTCTCGTAATTCCACAAAAGATGTAAATATTCCATGCAAATTCAGTAATTTATTCAGAGTTTGTCGGATTCTCTCAGACGTTTATTTGTCGATTTCTATCGTCGAGTTTACAATAATGCACACTAGGTATTCCTTGAGCCGTACTTCGGCTTCGGTGATTAGTCGTACTCCTTGCGGAGTCGCTCATTGGTGTAGTGCTTGTCTGCGGTAAATCCAGTCGGGTCTCCACGCGTCTTGATCGCCACCGTGTTGTACATTCGAAACGCCGGAAGTAGTGCTTTGCATTTCCGTGTAAAGTACACGATAAGCGATCATACAGGAATAAAACAACAATATTGGTATAAATCTGTGAGAAACAATCGCATTTGCACACGATTTTCCACTCTACTCTATTCTATTTCTCTATTTTTTCTATTTCAATTCGTTTTTTCGCTCTTTGATCCGTTTCAATTGGATATACCGGCTATTCACTCCGATCTTTCTCGTTCTCTCCGTGTGCTCCGTTCGCGTTGGACTTCCGTTCACACGCGTCTTCTAGCACCTCGCCATGAGCACCCACTTGCGCGATCGATCAAGATCTAGTGTAAGTATAACACAGCTTACTGGATTTTTTGTTAATTCACCACTATTCACAACGAAAGAACTGTTTGTAAAAGAAACGAAAAGAAAAAAACGAGTCGTTCCTTTGAAAATCTTTCCCGGCGGGTTTATATTTGTTATACAGTGGCGTGCTATACGATCGTGTGCGAGAAGCCAACTTGTGACGCGAGATGTGTTGCAGCGGAAGCAAGAAGAATACCACCTTCTCCGTGTGGAGTCGCGGACGCGTCTGCCTGCGGAGCGAACTGTCGGCAGGCGTTCGGTCTTGCTTCGGGCTCCACAGCGCACGAAGTCATCCGGAGATGCCCGAGTGTGAGAGGGGATTCCCCCACTGCTTTAGCGACTCATGGCTCCAACTTTTGCCCACAGCGATCAGCTTCGTGTTGGCCGCGTGGAGACGAGTTTTCGCAGCCGAGCTTGATTCTTACCCTCCCTTATTAATATATATTTCTCCAGCATCATTTCAGACATTCAACAGCTAATTTTAGAGTTTTCGTATATTGCTTTTAGAGGGATGATTGACGATCTGATTCACGGTTTGTTTATATACAAAAACATGAAAAACGATTAGTTGGATTTCTCCGAGAGATCTTGCGGCAAATCGTCCGACGAGAAGACACTTGCGGTTATTATTCAATTTTTTATTCTTGCTATTTATGTTTCTTATTTCACGCAACGAGAGTCTCCCAGGGCTTTTACCGCGGCCACTTATCCGACTATTTTTCGAGACGAAAGATAAAGACAGACGGAGAGAGAGAGAGAGAGAGAGTTCAGAAGCATCTTGCGGGCGTTAATGATGACAGCGGCTGAGGCAGAATGAGCGTCTCGCTCAATCCGTCGGCTCGCGCTAATTCGGTTATACGGGCGCGCGTGCGTGAGTGCTCAGCTGACTTACGATCCGGCTATTTTCCATTTTCTTTAGCGCCACACGCGGGCTCTAATGAACGGAATAAATACATTAAAGAGCCTCGTTCGCTAGGAAAAGCGCGTGCGCGTGGCGCCCTCTTGTTGAGAAGTAATCTCGTCCATACATACCTTTCTCGTATCGTTCGGGGTCCCTCTCGCGAGAGAGAGAACCGGTATCTACCCACGGACAGTCATGTTGGTCATTAGTCCGCCTAACGTAACGCTTCGAGACCTATCGAACCCCGGCGCCGCGCTTATATTCCTATTCTCTCTCTTTTTTGTTCTCTCGACCCTATATACAATATATAATATAATATATACCTACACAGGCAGGAATATAATAGAGTCCGACCCTTTCTGGTTAACATATCGTTCGTTATCATCGTGAGACGAACGTGAAAGAGCCCGGGGTATAATCGAACGGGAGATGCGTACACCGTCAGACGTAACCAGAAGATAAATAAAAAAAAAATAAATAAAAAATGGCTAGAGGGAATAAATAGAATGCCTGGACGATGAGGACTATACTAGAAGGGGGGCAATAGTGGCCAGGATCAGCCGCTGGCCTTTAATAAAGTCGAGTCACGCTCGTGGTAAAGGCAACATCTTTAAATCTTTCTCAAACAAACTCGGCCAGGTCGGCACTCGATCGCTGACCCTCGATCCGTTCGATACACATCTCGGTACTGGAGCGCGTTGTGTCGTGGAGGTAGCATCAGAAGCGCACGAGAGAGAGAGCAAGGCAAAGTGAGAGCTTCCTAGGGATTGCGGGCGAGTGCACAGAACCAGATAATATCGCTTTTGCCCCTCTCGTGCACAATGGGGGTATTAAAACGAATGTAAGTCAGTGGGTAATCGTTGCACTCGCAAGTCAGGTATATATGTATATAAAGAGCGAGCAAAGTCAGAGAATAAGGTATATGGCAAATGTCTGGGACGAAATGAAAGTGCTCCTCAAATATTTGTCCTCGCGATTCTTCCGTGCGGTTCTCCCGAGGTGAGTATATCCACACACCTTGGAAAAGTGCATCAAGCGCACGGCCAAGTGTGCGTCGCGTCTCGGCCTCGAATCCTAAGTACACAAAAGTCGAGTGACAAAGGTCCGCTTCTCCTCCTTCCTCGCAGTCTTTTGATGCTCCCGAACCTGATGGCCGTGTTGAATTGTATATATCCCCTATATATGTATATGGTTGTACGTATAGACGTAGCAGCAACAACGACGAAGCATCAGAGTGGTCGGCAGGTGCTACGACTCTTTTGCCCGCTTTTGGAAGACAGCACGCTCGACGAGTTTGTTTGGCCCAGTCAGTCAGTCTGCTCGTCCATCCGGCCCCCATACTGAGGGGGATGATTCACCCTTAATACCTGCAGAGACCCTCGGCCAAAAAAAGAGAAAAAAAAATACATAAAATAAAATGCCAGACACAGTTTGTGTACACGCGTACGAAAAGCGTTCGTTGTGCGTCATAAATATTATATATATACAACAGGGATTTTTCGTCGAATTTTACTGGGTTCTTCTCTGTTTATAGTAGGTGATAAAGTTTCCGATACACGTTTTCGAGAAGCCTCCGAGTCTGCGGAACAATGGGAGCCATTCCCCTCATTGTTTTCTGGCCCACTCTCGTTCTCTCTTTTGCTCTCTTGCTCTGCGGACAATTACCACGTTTTCATTGGCGCCATGGGCACTGTCAATATTTTATTTTTCAACTTGCTTTTCTCGCTTCCTCTTTTTATGATTTTTTTGTTCAAGGATCCAACATCAAGCTGAAGCTTTTTGCTTCTCTCCCTCATTCTCTGTACACATACACACACACACCGTCGGCTCTTTGACGATGCGGAGAGATAGAGTGACGCGACGTAACAAAATTGTTCGTGTATTAGCTCGAGTGAACAAAAAACTCTTGAAAATTAGGTCGCTCCTTTGCCGTTTTTCCTCTACTCTTTTTTATTTCCATACCATCTACTCTTTCTCTCACCATGGAATTTTCGTGATTCGGAAAGGATGGATCCCACGCCGACGGCGTCCATGACGTAATTCAGAGAACAAAGGCTGGAGAGTAGGTTCAATAATTTTTTTTTGCACGTCGCGCGCGTCTGTCAAATAAAGGGGGTCGCAAGGTAAACGCGGTTTTCGCCCTCGGCGGCAATAATATATACATAGCCGGGGCTTCGCCTCTGCTGCCCCATACCATTCCCGTTTCGAATTCGAAGAGTGCCCGGTTTTTTGTCGTCTCGTTCGTCGCGCTTCAGAAAAGGGCGAGAGAGCTCTAGCTTGAGACTCCTCGAGTACCGGTTTACACGCCAATACGTCACGGTGTAGAAGTCTGACCCCGAGAGCGAACAAACGAGCCCGAAGAATGTGGCTCGAGAGGATTTTTCATTGAGGAAGAAGAAGAGGCCATAATGCGCGCCTGAGTATTCCAAGGCCACGTGATTTCCAAGAAATGTCACTGTATCGTTTCTAGGCACCTCATATATCCAACTAACCAATGAATTTGCAGTTGTGTGGTATTTATTCACGTGTTCATGGCGCAGCACATAACATACCATGTACAGTATTGGAAGTAACTGCGAGAGAGGCGCTAGTGCGGAGGGTAGACAGTGAATACACAATGGCAAATGGTATTCTATTATTCCAGATGGGCCTACATCGAGTCGTCGTTCGTGGGCTGCCGGAGAATGTAGCCATGAAATAATTCTCCGATATCTCATCGTTGGACTTCTCTCCTACACTCGAATTTCCCCTACCCCTTATATTCGATATATTTCCCCATGTGTAGCCGCTCACAAACCCTGTACTAATGTAATACAACCACACTATGATGGGATGCCTCTTAGCTCTAGTCACTGTTACTGCCCCTCGAGTCTTTTCGTGCTACACGCTCGTCCATCACGCGAGGAGAGAGTGTCTAATAGTAATAATCCTCTTTCCTATTATACAACAAGGGTGCATATCGTGTTTCCTCGATAAAATTTTTCTCACACACCCCAACAACGCCCGCCCAACTAAAAACTACATAATACTTAACTGAGCGAGCTTGACTATTCTGCACGGGTACACATGCTATTTATCTCCTTTAAAGACACCAAAATATCTCAGAGAGACTTTCACTTTCAACGCGACGCGCGCGATATATCGATAATGCCAAGATTTATTGAGTCTGCTTTACAGCCACTGGCCCAGATTCCTCAGCATCAATTCAGCGGTCGTGTATAAACGCCTGCAGACAGCTAATAGGCTAAGCATATGGGTGTGGACAAATATATCAAAAAGGTAAGCCCAAATTTTTTTACGTAATTTTCAAGTGCAGCATATTTATATAATAGGTTTGTCTATTTATTTTTATTTTCTTTTTATTTCTTTGATCATGTTACCAGGTTCGTCATGGCAGTAGTCGCTTGTCGTGTGGCAATCAGATTTTTTTATGAACGAATTCGTCGCCTCTGGTTCGTGTAGAACAAGGGCTTTGCGCAATGGGGTTAAACGGCGTCTAGTTAAGCCATTCTAAAGTGGTCAAGTCTTTTATATACGGCTGATCACCATCATACAGACATGATTATTGTCAATGGTAAAAGACTCACATACGACAATACTACACGCATGATATGAAGTGTATAGGTGTAGTCCAGTAGTTGTATAATATATCGCTTCTCTTCACTCTCAAGTCATTAACCTTCCACTCTGTAATTTTCTCTATATAGATAGACAAAAAATGAGTCACTAAAAAATAGCGTTTGATGGGGCCTGAAGTATATAAAATAACGTCAGATGGTGTCCGAGGTCAAAGAGAGGCGGAAAGAGAAGAAGATATAGGAGGCAAAGACAAAGTATATACACGTTATGCTGCAAGAGATCATGACTCAGGACCGGTCGCGTTTCGCTTCCACAGAGGAGAAAGTTAGGTAAGAATATAGGTTGAATCTGGCCGATTGGCAGCGTACCTCTTTTATATATATATATATACCTTGCTTCCTTCTAGGTATATCAAAGAGGAGAGTATCTATGCCTCCGCATTGTAGTCACGACATGTAGCTTTACAGTAAGGAAAATAAGACGACGAGAAAGAGCCTAGCTGCTCTCATGCACTCCAGAGTGTCTCGTTTATATACCAGCAATGACTCTAACTGACTCGCTCAAGTCTTATGTCCTCGTCGCATATTCTCTCTCGTATTGCAACTTTGACCAATCTCCATCGATTGTGAGAGACAGCCATTAGTCGCAATTAGTCTTCTTGATGAATTTTCTATGAGGGAATAACGAGCCCCAAGCGGCTTATTCTTGCACAACTTCCATCGTATAACTTGTATAATCGTCCTGGCACGAATGAATTAATTGAATGGATATTACGAGAAAGCGATTGATGTCAGGATTTGCGACGTGGGAGCAGCAAGAATAAGGGCGAGTCAACCAGAGAGTTATATTCCTCTGTCTTGGTATATTATGTTTAGCTGACTCTTTGATGTAATGCGTGTAGGTGTATATGTGCAGTTGGATATAATTCTCAGTAATATGTGTTTTAATTGTTCTCTATAGTTTCGATTACTTCGAAGAATCGTTGCAGCGAAAGAGAGAGAAAGAGAGAGTATTTTGCATCTATGCAGAGGTGTAGACTCTTTTCCTCTTAATCATGTAACCAGTCTTGGATACATAAGCACAATTTGTTTATTAAACGAGAGGAGATAAGAGACGATCGTCTTTCACCACCCGCTCTCTTTTAATATAACAGCTATAAGATAGATCCTCTTAACTGTATATTATAAATTGACGGAAATAATATTCATTCTTTGAATATCAGAGAAATCGTGTAATTATACGTTTTGAATATACATATATATCTGTGCTATGTTATAGCTGGTTGGTCTTTGCTTGTCTGCTTTGTGTGTGTATGTACCTTCACCAAAACCCAGTGACATCAATCATTGACGATAATTACAGGCCCCAGTCGATGCTTTGGAACTCGGACCTGCTCTCAGCCCAGCGCACGCTGTGTGTGTAGAGGGCAGCATCAAAGAAATCCAATATTATAAATCTCGAGGATATGAGCTGTGCGACTAATTTTAAGCAGTTATAATTATTAGAAAAAACAATCCCACATGTCATGTGAGACACGTTAGTTCATTAATTGGCGTGGATAATTGTCAAATGACAGATGGAGAAAATAAATGTATTCGATGTGAAAATATATTTGCTGTATAGTGGAAATAGTAGACAGAGGGTATATATAATAGTCTGGTAGCTACTGCATGGTTACGCTATAATTGCCGTGTTCGCAGATCTATCAGTCGAAATGTATAGTCGCTCTCTGCGTGGTCAGCTAAAGTAGCCCGAGGGCATGGTAGCTTGAAGAAAACAGTCAGAATGTTTTCTCACGCGGCCACACCACCACAGTCTCATCCACATGATGCGAATAAGAAAGAGAGTTTGGCTACTCTCACTAATTTTTGTGCGATAATAAAAATTTGTATTTAAGGGTCCTCTGTTTTAGACATTGGAAAGGAAGGAACGAAATGGGCAAAATGGCCATACACCGTGCAACTCTAATCGCAGTTAATGGATAATCGGAGGGCGCCCGTTTCGCGGCCCAGAGGCAAAACGTTATAGACGTATATTTTGACGACTGGAAATGGCAGGCTATCGTACTCGGCGACCCAGTATTTTCGGAGCAATTCCGCAATCCACCGTTCGTAGAGTTTCGTCGTTTAAATATTGGCCATCCCTCCGGTGTATTCTGTCTCTATTATTTTGCTTCGTGGCGGTATGCACGCAGGCATCACAGCTACAGCTACAGCTATAGTTTTCTCCCTCTTTCAGTCTCTCGTCATACGTTTTTCGTATACCGTTTCGATATTCTCTCTTTTTTCTCGCGCTTTTTTTCTGTGGTATTCGCTTTCGGTTTCGACTCTACCTCGTTTCGTCTGCAGCTGCATAAAAAAAATCCCCAAAAGCAACGCGGACCGGTCGTTATAGTTGCCCGCCAAGCGACGGAAATATATATGCCGAAGCAGGACGATTCAAATTATCGGCTATATGCACGGCAAACGCCCAGCCAGACAGTGAATTTTTCAATGTGAGCATACAAAGAACAAAAAACATTAAATTAAAAAAAAGAAAATATGCAGAAATTTTTTTTCTGTCGACAAACACTTGTGTGTATACACACTGCTGTGTACAATGGATAACAAATCTAATGGAGATTCAAAGTGATGGACGACACGAATACGATACACGAGAAGTGAATAGAAGATATAGAGGGATATAGGATCCGAAAAAAATAATAAAAATAAAAATCTCGCGCGCGAAAGACGAGAGCCGGCTGAATTCCTTCGATTCGGAGCAACCTCAGCTCGAGTTAGCTATGTTGGATTTGGTGAATATACGGCTCGTTTGTAGTCTCTCGCCCGAGTGAGACGATGGTTAGGTGGCGCTCGTGCACCCGTTGTCTCCAGGAGCGTTTGAACTGGCGACTACCTGCCAAGTCGACGAGACTGGACACGAAACGACACGAAACGAGGGGCGGCGAAGTGGAGAACGTGCACCCCTGATGCCGCCGCCAACGCCGATCCGTGTGCAATCTTTCTCTGGTTCTCCTCTTTCGCGTTCGTTCGTACAACACGTGTTTGCGTGAACCCGTCCGACGTCCATCCTCAGTGGCAGAAATGCCCGCGAGAGAAAAGGCGACGATGTATTACTGGCCGTGACAGTCCGTCTCGGTTGCCGCATCGTCGATCCCGAGAGAGTAGTTGCCCCGCTACACACTACACGTCTCTCCTTCTCTTTCTCTTATATTCGCGTTTCTACTCTGTGCCGCGGAATAAAATAAAAGTCGGCAGACAGCGAGAATGAGAGAGAAAAGGCGAAAATAAAGTGCCGCCGGGTGTTGGACTTATTTCGGAATTCAAGCGGACCCCGCGCGCGCAAATCGTTACGCGTGATTGGTCGATTCGCATTCGTCGATTCTTCCTCTACTCTCCCATTTATTTATTCCCTTTATACATGAGAATCTCGTGTTCGCTCTGGTTAAATCAGAGAGCCGGCGGGAATTGATCCCTGATTCCTAACAACGAGACTTAAAACGCGTGAATCCTCAATGATTCCTTGATGACGTGCGCGTCATTAGGCGCTCGGTGCGCGTCGAGCATGTGTGCGCACTCACTGACAATGAGCGTCAACGAGTCAACGTCGAGGTGGGGTGGAAAGTAGGGGACCGTCAGCCAATGAGGAATCTCCGATATGGCGGCCATTTTAATGATCGGACCAAGGTAAACAAAGGCAAAGAGGAACAGAATGACTTCCACCCCTCCGGGCTGCTTGCGCCAAGCACACGGAGCCTTTCTCTCTTTTATTTTTTTTCTACTCTACTTTACACTACACTACATACTACTCCCTCTTCTCTTTTTCTCCACCACGCTCCGTACTTACTCTCGCTTTTTTCTTGCCGCGCGCGAATATACGTGTGATACCCGCGCGCGTGCATGCACGTATGCACGCCCACGTGCTCGCAAGAGGGTGCAGTCGACCAATCGTTGGCCAACATCTCGTCATCGTCTCCCTCGTCGTGTCAAGCCTCTCACTCATTTTATCCTGCCCACCCCTACCGTCTTGTCCATACAAGGCCGAGAGAGAGCCTTCTACTCCCTTTTTGCACACCCTCGCATATCACTCTCATGTGTATATGCGTATAACACGCATGGATATATAATAAGAGGAGTAGGGAATAAAAAAATTTTTTTTTCTCCCTTCAGACTTTTCACGAGATCCGTGGCTGATGATAAGCAGCATCACAAGGGCGTTATAAATATGGTCATGCTGACCCTCTTGTTGATCATTCTTATCAGTCGGTGATTGCTGCGATCACTGTGATGTTGAACACACAAAGATTTGTCGCGCCTCGGTCCAACGCCCTTTGTAGACAAAGGTGAGAGCGAAGTACAAGTGTTCCGGTGGTGGTCTACTCCGATGTATTATATAGTCGATCCAAAGCGAAGCCCGAGAGCGGAAGTGCGCCAGAGGGCTCATTTACCCGCGAGGAATGGACATGTGTGCCCGTGAGAATCAGAACACGGCTTTAGCATCATGATTTTTTATTGTAGGACTTTTTGAAAAAGTTTGTGACATTGATCAAGTAAATATGAGGGAAACAGTTGTTCGACGGATATATATCATGGTTACCCCGTGCCTCATATCTCACTTTTGCGTGTCTCGGTGAAATCTCTGGGGGTCCCAGGTTGGTCGTAGTAGGTAGCGAGAGAACTCGGCTCCAGTTACCTTCCACAAACTCTCTCGCTCCACTCTGGGTATATACCTAGTCTTTATGCCAAAGCCTCTTTCTCTCAACGTCTCTTCTCCTTTATGTTTTGTATATATACCCATCGCTCGTTATATTCTTGCTCGTCCTCCTTCTTCACCTTTTATTGTTTTCTTCATCACTATCCAGCAATCTTTTGACTGGCGACATTGTTGTTGCTTGCTGATGGATCAATACGTATGCTCATCGTCTTCTTCTTGGCTTTCCTTCATTTATGCTTTTTCTTCCACTCGTTTTCCTCCCTTTCTCACTGTGCCATCACTCGTAGTGTATTTTCAGTGAGCATCAGCCAGGCACTTTGTGCTCCACGTTTTTTGTGTAGCAATGGGTTGAATGTTTTGCAGCGTGGTTACACGGAATCTGCCATTATAATTATCGGATCGGTCTATATTTCAGTCTGTTATTATTGTGGGCATTCAGTGTACATCAGTGAAAGAATTCTTGAGAGTAAACAGTCCGAATGATTTCTGAGTAGAGAGTATAGTAGTAAAGGGTTCTTTCAGGTATATTGGATAGGTCGAGTCGAGTGTCTGTTTCAATCAAAAAGACGGACATCCCGCAGTGCTGGACGACGCGGGATATTAGGCTGGGATACATATCAAAGGGGGATATATAGAAATAAGGTCCAAACGGATTTTCGCGGCGTGTTATACATCGTTTTTTAGGGATCCTCAGTAGGGTTTCTGACCTACACGACATTGGGTTCGATAGATCATCAACAAATTGGTATTTCTCATATAGGATATGCTTTTATATAAATCGCTGTGTCTCGATCCTCTCGACTGTGTGCCATCCAGACAGTTCTTGAGATTCTTTTTTAATGCCCTTGGAACGATGCCTGGACAGCAGTTTTAAAAATAGATACTCACTGTGCTGCTGCTGTCTGAGGGAAAATAAGAAGAACACTACTTTTACTCTGGAATAGAGTGCCTGATGGTGCATCAGAGGAAAAGGGTTCATATCATCTAGAAGACTCTTGCGTTGTGGTTGTTATGTAGTCTCATAGACCTCCCCACGCGGCCTCGGTCATGCATGCGTATCGTCTTCTGGTCTTCATTCGACGCCCAACAGCAGCAGTAGAAAGCCGTATGAAAGAAGGCATCACGCGAAGGAAGTCACAAAGATGGCTGATGCGCTGTAACCAACACCAGGGCAGCCATTTGTGGAACACGGGCAACACGATACGGGGTTTTCATCTCCACATATAAGCCCACCCTCGATCGTGTTACCTTTCGTTCCCTCAAAGATGGCCGTGGCTTACATTCTTGCTTCGCCATAATTGCGGTGGCGATCGGACATTTCTACTCGCATTTCTACCCTCAATAGAGTAATATCCGTAAGTTGAGTTTTCTCACGCTCGCTTATTCAATTTCCCACTTGTCATAGCAGTCGACATGTCAGTGTATGTATGCATTGACTTAAGGAAATGTCTTATCTTTCAGGGTCTCACTAACTGGATTCCCCAGTAGCTGCGAGCGATACTGGTCAAGCTGAATCAATAAAATAAGTATATTGACAATCTCATTAATCGACCTTCAAGGATAATGCTCAAACATATATGTATATAAATGGATATATATCAGGTAGGTGTTAGAATATGATCGCGTGCAAACCCGTCGGTGGTATCAAGGTCTCGCATGTCGCACGATCTGCCTCGTCGTTGCATGGTTAGCATACACGATGAATTAATAGTAATGTAATAAACTATATATCTTTCATCGATGATCATCCAGTCGTCATTGAACTTCATTAACCACTGATATATCATATGGAATGCATATGTAAAATCGCGCGAGTCGCTACTAATCAAGATGATTTTATTTAATTGTTTTTTTTTGTTTCAGGTTTGCATGGTTACATCTTGTTCACGCTTGAGCAAGCTGTTTGCGTGATGACTCTAGTGGATTTTACGGATGAGACATACACATTTCAATAGAATTAAATGCATAGATGAGGTAGCTATATATATGTAAAAGGGAAAAGAGAGGCAGAAGAAACGCGACGGGGCGCTTGGAGAAAGATGGACACGCGGATGGACAGGTCGACGAGAGGGATGCTGAAGTATAGAAAAGAAAAGTGTGCTGCGGCGCTCTTGCACGCTCGACTGAGCGCAGATGGAATGTGGGGAGGTAGCTAGAGCCCCGGTACATTATTAGTTATTACATTACGCACAACTAGGTATATAGAGGTAGTTAATTTAGCAGTGGCATGTGGCTGCGCGGCTCTCTCGAGCGATTGCTTCTTGTATTGCCCGACGCGACGCCCGGTCATATGCATAATGTAATTGACTTCATCCCCCGAGATAGCCAGACTCTCTCCGTGTGACTTTTTCGTTATTCCTTCTCGCTTCTCCATCCTCACCTACGTTTCTTGCCACCGGCTGCACCTCCGCTAAACCGTGGAGGCATCACCGCAGCGAGGCAGGTGAGCTATACTACTGCTGCATGCCTCTCTATCTCTTTCTCGTTGCCAATAATCGTACGCTATACCTGACTAAGCTGAGAGTACCTTTGCTGCCGTAGAGGAATATTACATATATACATACTGTATATACATATAGTGAAGAGTGCGTCGGATATGAGAGAGTTAGTTCTTCCTTTCTTTTTTGCGCCAGAGTTCTTCGCCTGTCTACTCTCTCTACTCATCTCGCCTTCTTGCTTTTCCTCTTTTGCCGCTTTGTTTCATGCCAAGTAATATCGTTACTACCTGCAGCCGCATCACTTGTGGCTTAGAGTAATATGGCACTCGAGGTATGGATACCATAGTTACTTTTAGTAAAAGAACATTTTCACGTAGCTGAATAATGAATTATGTACAGAGAAACATTTTTTTAAGTTAGAATATTATTCTTGATTTAGGAATAATTAGTATTAAAGATGTGAATAATGTTCTTTAAATTAGAAATAAATTTTTTGCATCGTGAAAGTGAATCAAGATAAGAATTTACTTCTCTGTGTACGGTGATATATTTTATATTGTGACGAATATTATTTGATGGATTTATATACATAATATATATGGGATTGAGAGCTATTGAGCGAAGATTTTCGGGCCCTCGTGCATCATCAACTCAACCATTTCTCAAGTAAACTGTTGCAAATTAAGGTTGCACAAGGAGCCAACGGTCATTTCTCAAGCTGTCTTCTCGCATAAATTATTGCAAACGAAACGGCGGCTCGAAAGAAACGCATAAAGTGCCTCCCCCTGTGTCTCTCTTTCTCTCTCTCCCTATATCCTCGTAGTCATTCTCTTCGTCGCTTGCCGTGCGCGCGCGCGTCCCCAGATATACATGCATATATACATACACGTGTATGTTTACAATCTGCGTGAGTGCGCGTCGCAATCACCAACCATTTCTTACCCTCGTCGTATATGTTTCGTCAGATACTTCCATTAGGTTTTTGATATTTTTCACTGGCCATCAGGCATCCACATATACGTACCTGAAACAGAAAATCAAAAATTTCTAATTTAATAAAATTACAAAAAAAGTATGCCTTAAAAAAAACATTATATATTAAAAAAGTTGCAGAGCACTTGATGCTTTCTCGAATCTCAAAAACTTGACGGATAATAGTTTTCAATAACGGATGTGAGTTGAACCGTGAATAATTATACGAGTTGAGGGGGAGAAATTCGTTCATACCTATAGCTTTGGGGGGTATGAGTTTAGGTGAAGAGTTTTCGGGAAAATTTTCATTGCTCGACAGGATATACGCTCAAGAAGAAAGTTGGATCGGTTTTCACAACTTGCCTGGCGAACAATTGCTCCGATATATATATATA
>JABSMT010024153.1:0-16370 GCA_018902335.1 Eumacrocentrus americanus | reverse complement strand
TCACCTTTAGACTCACCCCTTTTTCCCTCACCCTTTGCACCGGACAACTCTCCCCGAGGTTACTTCATAAGTTAGCTAAAATAAGGATGTTAGAATCGAGTTAGACTTCGAGTAAGACACATCGACTTTTGTCCAATATTGTACCACAGTTGAAAATAAAACTCTTGTGCTAAATTGGTGGGTTTTACACATTCACCCTTACCAGAAGGCGGAATTTGTCGTGTAATTCAAGTATAGAGCCCATCGAATTATGCCTAACTTACTCGTACAACTTGGCAAAACATCAAGTGCTTGATTATTATACCATTTGCATCCCACGCAAAATCTATATATTCACACTGATGACTCCCAGCAATTTTTTTTTTATCTTCTAACTGAAGATAAACACCGAGACTGAGGTTGAGTGGCAGCCACAATTGATCACAGTGAGAAGGAATACAAGTATCTGAGAGAGATGCGAAAAGAGAACGCACATAGGATTTACGTCACTTAAGACGCCGTTGAAGGCGGTCTTTCCCAACAGCATAACCATCTTCGCCACAGCGGAGGTGGTTTCCTACGACGTGCAAGCAAATTGGCGCCACCGCGCCTCATACTCAAGGCACTGACTATTGCCTGATCAAAGGCTTCTTTAAGATCGTGTTGAGTTAATGCTGATGTCTCGACATAACTTACCGCCCCTAATCTTTGGGCTAACTGGTGGCCTTGTGTCGTCGTTATCGGCGCCTGTCCATACCTTGCCAGTTGCAACATCAATCGTACATCCGACCGTAAATCGCTTTTCGTGCCCACCTGGAAATACAATATGCACATGTCATAAAAGTCATAATTTGCAGTCCAACGGAAATATTATCTATTTAATTTACTAATTAATTTTTTAACTATTAAACAACATGAAGGAATACCAAGTTATTCAGTAAATTAAATAAATAGCTGGAAATGCATAGATTATTCTGGTTACTTTTATTGTGTGTCTACTCACAAGAATAATGGGGACGTTAGGACAGTATTTTCGGACTTCATCGAACCATCGGGAGCTTACGCTATGATACGACGAGGGACAAACCACACTAAAGCACACCAGGAAGACATCAGTCTCTGGATAGCACAGAGATCTCAGAGGATCGAAATCGTCCTGTCCAGCAGTGTCGCACAATTGGACATTTAGCGGTAGTCCATCAACATTCACAACCACTGAAAAATAAAAATAAAGAAATAGAAAAGATCGTTAGGTAAATCTATTTTTGTCATCCAGGTCACACAGTAAATAGAAAACATATTTACGTCATACAATTATATGTATTCCAGAATGTATAAAAAGCTTTAGAAATGAATATCGCGCGTGGGAAGGAAAGAAAATGAAATCAATAGATTCATCAGATTCAATAATGTACGCCCTTGGAAGCTTTACAATGCACCGCGCGAGTTTACCTATATATATCAAAACCACTCTATTGAAATCGGAGCTGACGCTATTATAGAAGCCTGCCAAGAGAGCTCCAACGAATATTGAAATCATTTTTATTTTCGTCTCGACAAAATAAATATATTAATTTAATTTGCACCCTCCTAGCTGTATAAACGAAAAAAGTAATAATAATTGAAAAAAAAATCCTAGAGACAATAAGAAACCCTGATATTGTAATTCTAAACCACAACCGGATGATTAGACACCAAGAATCCTCTACCGTGATGCCTATACCCTGAAAAAAAAAAAAAACATGAGTAATACGATGCCTTTCGTGAATTAGCACAGGCTTGAGCGGTCCTCCTCTCTCTCTCTCTTCCTTTTTACTTCGCGAACATATATAGCCAGTGGCGGTATGCTCTCACCTGTTGCCCTGTCTGGCCGCTTCTACAGGCGTACAGTCGTGTCAAAAAAGTATACATATATATATAATACGCAGACAAGCAAGTCAATCTAATCACATCCATAAAGACGACGTTATAAAAGAGAGTGAGCAGACCGAATGACTCACAACTGGACATTGATACTTCCACGTCATAGTCAAACAAACGTCAGGGCATTTTATATCATCATCTCTCTAACTAAACAAAAGGCTTTTAGTCATGTGTGAATAGCATTGTTTCTCTCCAACTCCAGATAAAACGAAGAACGGGATCAATGGATACCTAATAAAAATCAAAAAATCATTCTCAAAAACAAACTGTACAATTATTAATCACAATCAAATATATATCCACAATATAATTCCAATACTAACCATTGTAATTATCAAATGCCGTTGGCACATACTCCCCTGGGAATCCATTGGTCGAATAAGAGACAACAAGACTCGTTTTACCAACAGCTCCATCGCCAACCAGGACAACCTTGATCCTCCTGTCCAATGCACCCTGTTGGCTGGTCGCGTGATCCACGGAATTACCATTCTGTATATTGTTCGCTTGCTGTCTGCTGTTGCCCGTAGCTCTTTTCACCTGCATCTGCATCATTTGGCCACCCTTTAACAGCGGCTTCGTCCAATTCGAGTGCGATGACGGCGGCATCCTTGCCTTCACACGGCTACGGCCTTTCATATAACAATCCCCAGGAGAACTCGTTTTCAACTTCAACTTCTTTTTATCTTATCCGACCCCCTTGGCAACTCTCTCTCCGTTCTCTCTTACTCGCAGCACGTCGTGTGTGTCCTCGATGAACTCGGGGCAAGTCCACGCACTTTTCTGAGGCAAGGTCGTTGTCAGATGTCCCCTCCTTACCCCACTGGATGCCCCTAGCCCAGGAACAGCTGTTCCTTGCGCAGCATCATCGCGCGCCGACGCTCCAAGCAGATATGTAATCGAACGGGTTGAAATTCAATTTGCAAATGAACATACATACGAATATACGAAGCCAGAGTCGGTGGATTTGACTTCTCTTGACACTCTCGTAGCGGTCGACTGCTTCAAATCTGTATAGGTGTATCCCTACCCGTTGGAAGCACCAAAGGGGAGAGCGAATCCAACACAGGAGGATCCGATCCGTTGCGGAAAGGTGACTGATTCACCTGCCGCAATGTGGAGCCACCTGTTGGGGCACCCATATGAGAGAGATAGAACTCGATTTCTATATGTATTATATATGTATACATGTATATAAATACCTATATATCCGCTCCTGCTCTGCGTCGTCGCCTTGACGTCTGGCATGATCAAGACTCGTTTTGAATTACGGTCACACATTTGTCTGAAATGGGCAATGAACCTTCTTTTTCTTTCAGGGACGTAACACATGCCTCGTAATGGATACTAGACACATTTGAGTTCAAAGTTCTGATTGATTTATACAACTATAAATAGAAATGCTGAGACACAGGACGTTGACCCTGCGTGCATCATCGCAGGATCACAGCTGAGGAATTTATTATTGCTTTGAATTTCCTTTGTGAGATAGACAAACAAGACCGTTTGAGTCACCTGTATAAAGGGATTATAATTAATAAATGATTGTCAAAGATTTCATTGGATTTATACTCATTGGCTGCGTGTTCGACGCGGTTGGGTTATTAGGGAAAAGTTAACCTCAACGTGATACCAGTTTGTAATTCCTTTTAATCTAATACTCAAAAGCTAATCCATGCTGAAGCATGACAGTTTTTAGGATTCTAAAATTGACTCGTTACTTGAGGTGAGTATATTTATATTGTGGATGGTTTTGAAATCACATATAAAGGGAGTTTTCTTTTATTCTAACCTCAAATGTGTTGCAGAGCGACGAGAAGCAGTTGGCTTGGACAAGATTCTGTGGAGTCAACGAAATTCGTTTGCTCTAGGAATTATACATCGAGTGCTGATAAAAATAATCAATTTGGTGGCTTGTGGAACTTCACCAGACGATGGGAGATCAGTTTACCTATTGGGATTGGAGTTTCACTGATTGCTATTCTGCAGTGGAGACATCTTCGACGACATCCTTATCCTGCTAATAGTGATGTCGTCAAGGGACCAATAAGTGACTTGATGGTTGGTAATTATTATGATTAATGTGATTGTTCTTTGATTTATTTAAAATGAAACTTATTCTTACAGGTGCAGTGTTATTGCTGTTTGCCCCTGAGGATAACGAGCAGGATTTTTGGATGGTTTGCAAGTTTGGAAATACCAAAGGGATTCCGGCCAGTTTTTTATAAGTTTTACGCAAGAACTTTCCATGCAAACCTGCAGGAGATTGACTGTGATCTTACATCATTCCCTAGCCTCGTAGATTTCTTTGTCAGACCACTCAAACATGATGCTAGACCTATTGCTGAACACTCTGAGATCGTGAGTATCCATTTGAGAACGATGTATATAATTGAATGAATTTTCGAATGAATTTAGTTGTGTAAATATATGATATATACAGGTTTCCCCTTCAGATGGAACGGTCGTTCACTTTGGCCCAGTCACGTCTTGTCGTGTGGAGCAAGTTAAAGGGATGACATACAACCTGAGACACTTCTTGGGTGATGTAAGACTGCAAGCTCTTGATCAAAAGACTGAATTCACACATGAGGAGAACGATAGTTATGTCAGGTCTCTTCTAACGAATCCAGATAATCGACTGTATCAGTTGACTGTGTATCTAGCTCCTGGTGATTATCATCGGTTTCACAGTGCCACTGACTGGAGAATAGATCTTCGAAGACACTTTCAAGGTAGAAGTGATTAAAAATGACATTCTTATTACCTTAATGACGATAATGAGTTGCCTATTGACCTCGTAAACTTTCAGGCAAGTTACTAAGTGTGAATCCAAGGATAGCAAGCTGGTTTCCAGATCTGTTTGCGACTAATGAACGTGTCGTTTATCTTGGTGAGTGGGCAGGGGGATTCATGGCATACGCAGCTGTCGGTGCCACCAATGTCGGTTCTATCAGAGTCTACTGTGACAAAAGTCTCACAACAAACAAGAAAAAGTGGCCAAAGGAAAAAGCCTGGGAGGATGCTAATCTCGACTGTGTTAACGTTGGCAAGGGCCAACTATTTGGTGAATTCAGGATGGGCTCGACAGTCGTGCTGCTCTTTGAAGCACCAAAGAACTTTCAGTTCTCTATTAAGCCAGGCCAATCGATAAAGGTCGGTCAGGCATTAACACAGCATTCTGTTGAAGCTCATGATAGTCTTAAAAGCCGAATAAATCTGAATCAACGAGCTACTGAAGCTATCAAGCTCATTAGTACTCCTGCACGAGCTTAATTTGCTTTGGTGATATTTGCAGTGCGTCCATCAATGAATTTCGTGTCAATTCAGACGTGCTAGATACTTTCTTGTATGACTGACAAATAGCACGGGTAAACCAGTGAAAGTTTGCAGATTTCTTGTAAATACAATTTGAAATATCTCTGTTGAGCTTTTAAAGAATATACGGAGTTGTGTGAATAAACATCGTTGAACTCAAATGGGGAATTCCATATTTTTTCTTATAATAATGTCAATGGGTTATCATCAGAATAATCGACATACTTGGATTTGAGCTTTTGTGCTGGAAACAAAAGGTTTTGCCGTAAGAAGAGAGAAAAATCGTTCTCCCGTAATTAATCGCGGATTGACGTTTAAGCACTGCGAATATTACTTGTGTTTGTCGTGATAATTATCGAGTTTAAAAATAAATTAACGGGGTTTAGAATGAACACAAAGCAGTCCGAACACGAAGTTTTCTAGATTCCTTGCTCTTACATAGCATAACGCCTCTATACGATAACGAATTAGGTCAGAGGATCTTTTCTATCGATAAACGAGATTTTATATAACATTCTTTCAATACAAAAAGCATTCTTCTTCTTTGCAAGTCAATCGTGTTTGCTTTCAATTCAAGGTATAAAGAAAATCATTCAGAAGTAGCCGAGTATAAAAATCGATTTAAGCGTGTAGCTTGAACTATAGACACATAATAAATCCTCGTAATGTGTATACAAACTCATCGCTCACTCAATGATGCATCGATAGGGAAAAAAGCTTCCAATAAAATTATACATCCCTTCGGACACGTAAGCCTCAGCTTGATCGATTGCTACTCGGCGGAGAGCACTACTCTTTTACAAGTTAGCAACATTGATTCCTACATTAATCAAGCGGTTAACCATGAGCTCTACATTTCAAGTCACAATTATTAATAATGCACCTAGACAGTCTGGCATCATTGAAGAACCACGTCAACGTTAAAAAAAATGCCTTGACAATGTTTTACGGGCTTACATTTAATCCATACGACGGAAGATTATAGTATGTAGTAGTTATTTTTTCCTCTCTATATTTTTCTTCGCTTTTTAACTTTGACTGGCTTGAACATGACCTCTCAACTTCCCCGGGTAAGTTGCGTGTCATATTTTTGCCTGTCCGTAGATTTATTTATATACACTGGTATTGTGCTACCGACTCAGGCATATTTTATATACGCACTTAGTCATGTGCGTGCCAGCCATACCTACGGATGTAGTTCAGTAAAATAGCATTATATATCTAGAGCGCAACACCGTTGTTGTACACAAAGTGGGCGAAGAAAAGGCCGCAATTATGTTAGATCTCTATCCATATATACATCATCGCCTCGAAAGCCTTCGAATTTATTTGCCTAATCGATCCAACGATCTAAGGCCTCCCAACACGATGTGCTAGACTCACGAATAGCTAATTTACCAAGAAAACTAACTTGTTTCATGATACTGGAGCGTTGAATATAGCTTCGACTCTGCAACTTGCTCCAACAACCATGCAATTCCCCCGTAATCATGATTCTTAATATTATACAGCAAGAAAAATCATTGCATAACAAAGTAATTAAGCGATTTTTTGCTTAATGATATCATTAGATGTCTGGAGAATATCTGAAAGAGGAAAGCGCCATTGCCTATCACTCCGTTTCCTTGATATCTCCATTTAGAGATTATAGTAACGCGAAGCTCGTTGAGTCAGGACAAAATTTATCAACGTGTTACGTTGATGGTTTGATGCATTAAGTTCTCTCAAATACACTATCATACATTTATGTATATCCTCTTATAATTCAACGAGAAATTTCTATAAATCATGAGATTACTTCAATATGTTCATGTGAGTGTAATCGATTAAAATAGCAGAGAGTCTACCTCATAATGTACAATAACTTGTTGCTGATGCGCATTCGATTAGCTTTTATCAATTTCATTTCATTGTAGATAAAGCAAACATATTAAAAAATTAATAAGGATAAACGATACAGTGGAATAACTGTCATAACGATGACACATTATTGCGGGTAAAATGCTGGATATTTGTTTTTACTGCTGCAGCTTTTAGATAATTAAGATTAGATTAAGAAGTGCCAGTGAAAGAGACATCCTTCCAACCCAATGAAGTTTCGGTGAATATAAAGGTCACGTCAATCAATTCAAATGAGTATTATTATTATTATTATTCCGGATTCCAATTCTACTAATTATCATAGTACACGAACATCTCTTGAGATCGCAGTATCATACTAATGATCCTGGAATAATTATTTCACACCGTTGGATACTAATGCAAATGATCTTCTTGAATAACACGGAAACAAATATACTTTCCCTTCCTCAGCGCAGTAGTATGAGTCAACTATCTATCATGCAAATTGAACTGCAGAGAGTATTCGATATTGTAAAAGCATACGAAATTCAAATTTGAATGAACATCTATGAAGAGAAGGAGATTTTCACATCTTAAAATAAATAACAGATGTGGTTTAACTGAATCTCAAGTAGAAGAGGCGCTAAAAATTGCGCGTGACGACACAAGTTAAATTGAAAGCGCGCATATTGCTTCCTCCCGCGACGCGTGCCGCCGAGAACATGCTTTTGTACAGAGCTTTTCAGTGAGCGTCGCGACGCCGGCGTTAAAGGTACTATCACTACTTGCACCCTCTAATAAACATTGAGAAGCACAGTGGATACTCGAGCGAGGAAGAGTGTAATTGCAATCGAATTGCGTTATAAAGAGGGTATCATTTTTAGAAGTAGAATTATCACGTTGAAATGTTGCTAGATGGGGGGTGGTGATGGGCATTTTCGTGTGACGCTGTCCGTCAGGAAGGAGCCTGGGGCTGGTCCAGTCTACTGTAAAATGGAGACTTCAACCAAATTTCGACAGCCTAAGACTGTAAAGCTCAGCTGCGAGGCCACTTATCGCTTCGACATCAGCTTCAAGCCACCCCAACTGTTGCAGTAGGTACAGCCGGGTGTTGAATGTTATCATTCAAGATTATCCTACCTGAAAACAATCCAAAAACTATTTATTAAAATAATAAAAATATTTTTGAAAAATTATTTTATAAGAAATCATTGCATCTTTCAAGGTATACACGACTTATTTATCAATTTGAGTGTTTGAAACGGATGATAAAATCCTGCAAACTCTCTCAGGTAATTCATAGGGGCTGTCAGTGGAGTGCTTTTGATGCACTGTATGTAAACATGTTAGCAAACATGTTAAGAGCGTTCAACGAGTAGGTGGATGGAGAAGGTGTATGTAGGTAGAAAGAGGGTGAGAATTGCAGCAGTTGCAACCAGATAGAGTCAACTTACGACCCAGAACTTGCGGTCAAAGTTTAACGGCGAAGAAGATATATGGCACAAGAACGCGTCCACACGGGGTGTTATGCGCATTATGTTTATTATCATAGCTTGAAAGTTGGCACGAAATTAAGTTGGCACGAAAAATTCTTGACTGACATAGGTATATCCATTTAATCTTCGGATTTTGCGAGAGAAATGAGACAGGACCACTAATACAATTGCCTTGGCGTACGAATTTTTTTTCTACATTTGGCCCCTTGTTAAAAAGAGATAATGACCATGACAGTCATGGATTTCGGAGTAATAGAGCTTCTCAATAAAATTATGGACGTTTTGATGTTCATAAGAATATTTCATCCTCTTTTTATAGGCGTCCTTTTTTGCTTGGATCTGTGTTTTGTACTTTATATGTATTATGCTCTAACGTCGTTTCTCGGCCTGACGAACTATTCCGAACTCAGATGAATCTTCTTGCGGGTCGTTGAACAACGAGAAGATGCTTTTAAAACTGACTTATTAGACTGACTTGTGATCCCTCTCATTTAGTGGCAAAAGTGAGATTTAATTAAACGTCGCTGTAAACGGTAATACAGAATTGGAAAATTGGAGCATGAAGCATTAATGCTTTCATTTTTACAATTAATATAAAAGAAAATAAGATAGCAACTGAGATTGAATACAGTAAAAAGACTTCAAATACCTTGGAAACGCTATTCAAGAAGCTAGTATGGGATCTTTAGCTCAATGTATGTGCATATGAAACTGCACCATTGACTTTGCTACTCAGAGGTTTGAAAAACCCAACATGGCATTTGAGTTTCGTGAAGCATCTGGTTTCTTTATATACTGCATATATCAGTTCACTACGGATTTACTAAAGCCACTTCTATCTTGATAAAATCTCCAGGGAACCCTGCGAAGCATAAAATAATGTAGATGCTGTCTCACATCACATCCGTACACATTTAATGAAATCCTTACAAATATTTTTCTCCTTTCTGAATATATCTGAATATAAATTGGAACATAAAATAATTACCTTCGTTTTCCAATGCAGTAGAATAATTGCAAAAGTTGTCTATGGAAAACCTGGTTGAACTTGTTAACACAAATTTCAAACTGCTGAAACTGTTATCCAAAATTGCTTGAGCGCGTTTGGGATTGAAGCCATAAATAATCATGTTGTGGAAAGCTTTTCTAACGGTGAAGATATAGAGCCGGAGCAATGGATGCCTCAACCAACGCTCCAGGTTTTACAGAATCAAATATCCAATTGGCTCTTATCTTTCACATCAGAATAATCCTAATTGTTTCTTCTCATTTAGTCTCGCTGTTAGATTAATGAAAGAAAAAAAAATCATAGAAAATTTGCAATCTTGTATACTAGAGACTGAAATAAATCTATAACGATACCTGAACCTGTAATTTTGGATGCCATTAAATAAATTGCAGCAAGCACTGCATTGCAAAGGCACCGGATACTAACAATAAGGCAAAGTATCGATTAGACCTGACACGAGATTTCCTGACCTACAAGGAAAAATTACATTCGAAATTGCCACATGTGCATGAACGCGCGATTAACCACTGGAAATCTTCGCAATGCAACTCGTAAAATTTTTGTACAAGTCAAGGAAATCCTTCCTAAGCTCCCGCAAATTCAGTCGATATATAGTGTTCATAATTGAACACGAGGATGAGAGCCAAGAAAAACAAAGCACTTTACCATTCGCAAATAGAAGAGCTCAGTATAGTCATGGAAGATTGCATGGATAGAAGTTTCCGCTTGAAAAGTAGGTGAATATACTTATTCCAAAGTTTAAAAGTCACCTCAAAAAAGACCAACAATAGACCCACGAATTCGTATCTGATAAAACTTCAAAAAATTAAAGTACAATGCCGTCTCGTTCTTCCTCAGGCACTTTGAGCGGAAGAGGCCTCAAATTAATTTATCGATGATCTCAGTACATTACACACACCGGTCCTGCATCAGTTAGTTTCCTGAGAATTTGGAGCATCTTTTCCTGAATGCGACGTCCAGGGAAGCAATAAAGTTCTGCAGCTGATAATTCAAACGTGATGGGAGAATACCGGAGAAGAATTCACACCGCTTGGGAATGTAAAAGGCTTCTTTTCAATAATTCTCCTAGACTCATAAATATTTATGAATTCTCGAAGCAATAGAAGATTTGCAAACGGTACTTCCAAGCACTTGGAAACAATCCAAAGCAAAACTGCAATTCAACCGCATCGTTAATAAAGCAATTTTCATCTATTGTGAGAATGAAATTGCGCTGTCGAAACTGATGTCCCATGTTAGGTTCCAGGAATGTATTTATATCCAACATTCATCGACATATAAAAGTAAATTTACTGTAATTGAGCCAACTGTATCATCACAAAGACAAGGACGCATTGCATGACAATAGAATCGAATGAATGCTTTTGACATGAATCTTTTGAAAACATTCCAGCTCAATATCTACCATAGAATTTTCATAAAAAGGAAAATCACCATCTCGATCCTTGTATTACCTCGTAGCTACACTTGTAGTTACTATGATTGGAATTTTTCTGTGTTATCAAATTTCCAATATTCCTCATATGCATTTAAATTATTATTTCCCAAGTCTAATAAAAACAATCCTCCAGGGCCAACAATTCCACATCGTGCCTTAACCAATCGAATTGCGTTTTTCTTTCCAGGTCACTGAACATAGGTGGAAAGCCAGTGGAGGCGATCGAGCAGTCAAGGGACGGGATTGCATGCGCCTATAGCGCTTACCACTGCACAAGCGACGCACAGCCGTGTACAAGGGGTCATCGTGAGGAATTGCCGATTGCGATGAAGGTCCTTGGCTCTGGTTATCTCACCACCTGTTTGCAGATTAAGTACTACAAATCCGGTGATCATAGCCACTGTGACTGGGGCGCTCGGCTTCACTGCATCGAATTGGACTGCTCAAGCGTCAAGGGCGAGCTGGAGGTCACCGTGGACAAGGAGACGTATCGGAAGCTTGGGATTGAGTCTTAGCAATCGTTGTCATCACCGGTTTTACCGGTGTCTCCTGCTACGTCGCCACTCGGAGAGAATCAGTGGTGGAAATTCACCTGAAATGATTAAAGCCTATAAAAAGTTTGCAGCCGTTCTATAAGCTGCAATTCAATTAAATGTGATTTCACTGTGACGTATATATGTTTGGATGTTAAAAAAATGTCGTAATGTCCAACGAATTGTCTATTATCGTTATAAATGACTTGATGACACACGAGAAGTTGTCTAAGATAGTAATGGTAACACATGTAATATAAAATTCGGAAGGATCCTAATAGTTAATTCATTCGTCTCGGCTCCGTCCAACACGAGATGGATCGATTGCAGTTGTTCGCGATGAGGGCCACTGGAACAATGCAATATTTATGCTACTCTTCGTGTTATTATTACTTTTGCGAAATCGATGTAAAGCCGTCTTTATTATACCCTCGGTAACGCTCTCTATCACCAAGCGAATTTTATGGATCGATTCGCTATATTTTTTTCAACAGGGTCTAGAGAATTTATGAGATTCGTTGTGTTTAACTACGTCCATAATGCCATTGTGCCATTTATTGTAATGTAATGACTGTTAATAATGAGGACATATCGTCGTATAAATGTCGATAGTTATTGAAAAAAAAAGGTATTTTGAAAAACTTAATGATAAAAATAAAAATGTTTTTTTTTTTTTAATGAACATCCAGCTTGCTTATAGTAACGCTAAGCAAACGAAATAACGAGCAATTAGTGCCTCTACGCGTGAAAGAAAAAGATAAACAAAATTGTGTTTATATTTTTTGCTACACATATTTCAGTTAACAAATACGTCACCTCACATTTGCGTCATCTCTCACATACCTACATATATGTATATACACACCAGCATGGAGCAGTTTAAATCTGTACATATGAATAAATACTTGTGTGACATGGTCCAATCCTTCAATATTGCAATTTTGTGTCTCATGCACTCAGTATCCAAGCCTACAAATGATCCATTCGACGCCGTCTCACATGTCAGGAGGAACATAATTGAGCAGACTATCCGACAGATTGGCGTCCTTTATCGACTCTAGCCCAGCCCGCATTCTCGCCGCCAACTTGGACGTGCCACGAAGAAACATCGCTGAGTGATGCATTGCTATCGTGTACATTATGGGACTCCATTCCTTTCGGACGGTTTTCCTCACGAGCGCCGTCATGTAGCACTCGATCAATGACGGATCCTGCTCGGGAGGATTTAGGTATTCACTGAGTGGAATCACCAGTTTTTCTGGCGACAGTCTTAAATATCTTAGGGCTCCAGCATGCTCAGACCAGAGTAATTTCCTGTAGTGAACGTCGTGTCTCTGAGCCACTGGCGCCAGTAGAACCATTGCAAAGCCATCGTCACCGTAGGAATTGGCACAGAAACTCTCGCACATTGAGGTGAAGAGATCAGTGAACGAGCTTAGTCCAGGCAAGTCACTGGAGAAGTCAAGTCGTTTGTAATACTTCTTCATCAAGTTTAACATGGCTTTATTCAGTAGAAGTGAGACATTCTCACTGAGATATACTGTGTCGCAAAGATACACCAAGACCATCCTTGAGAATCTCACGGTACAAGACAAGCTATGAAAGAGTTCAGGCATAGCGAGTTTCAAGCTCAACACCACGACTATTTTCGTCGTGTCCTCTTCTTTCCATTCCAATTCGTTCTTGTGATTAGTGTAAGCAGCAACTAGGGGTAGATACAGCCAATCTTTAGGCATTGCTGCCTGGTCCCAATTTCCGCCGGACGTGATGTATTCCTCATAGATGGAAGAAATGTTACTTGGTAGATTTAAAATAATAATTTTATTTCCTGTGTCTATCTTGAGTGAATTCAATTCATTTGACAGTCTTTCAACTGTCAGTCTATCGTTAGCGAGAACGATCCCAAGAATCTCTTTAACGACTTGCGAGGCGTCTGCTGGCAATGTTGGTATTAGCTTGATCGCTATTTTCAGCACGAGTTCTTTCACCAGGTCATTGGTGTAAAGTCTCACAGATGCTCGTACCATTGCAGTGACTAAGAACAACTCAGCTCGAGTGTACCAACTGCTCTCCATGGACCAGTCACTATTTACGAGTTTCCGAAGGTATTTTATGACGTCTGCATTTCTAACAATCGTCGCCAATTCATTGAACATGGATGCCTTCGAAAAAGCATTGCAGAGTGTAGCCAAAAATGGAATACAAGAGTTAAGAGCCACTGCTGGTTGGAGCTCCCCATCTTGAGTGAGGGCACCCAGACTTGGAAGCGATGATGGATCTCTTTCAGTTGCTAGCACGCACCCAGACAACAAATTTGATGTAGAGCTGAGATGAGTGAAGAGCTTGGCATTGGACGTCCATTGAGTTTTCAATTTGGAAATGTCGCCAAGTGCATTTAATGTCACAGCGACTAATTTTGTGTTGCTCCATGTAGCAGAAGAAATCGAGGCCAGCTGTGTACTCCACTTTGCCAACAACGTGGAGATGGTGGGTCTTAAAGTAGGCTCGTAAGAAGAAATAGCAACGAGTGCTGCAGCATGTTCGCAGGACAGTTCAGAGGCATTCGCAAGGTCGTGGTTACTGAGCAGACGCTGCAATTGTGAACCCAACATCAGTCTCGATCCTCCTACACTCTCTAGAGCTATGTCATGATTGTACAAGCTTCGCCACAGACGAAGAGCTTCGATTGCTAGACGAAGTCCAGCTTCCCCAGCATTGCTGACTGTGTACGACAAGAGAGAATGGATAATTTTCAAGTTCTGTAGACGATGCGCGACGGGTTTTCCTGCATACTCGAGAAGCACATGACACAATCGAATAGCCGTAACGCTAGGTACTCCATAAGCATTCTGTGTGTCGTCGAGAACAAGACGATCAGTCGTTAAAGGAATAAAGCTTTGGATAATCACGTCTAATAGTCGTGGTGTACTTGCAATATTTAGAGCAGTGGATTGTGAATGTCTTGCGAGTCGAATTAAAATTTCTAGAGCTGCAGTTACACCTACAGGAGGTGGCTGCATTTCAGTCAGTATGTATCGAATACGAAGAAGAATATCAGATCTCATGGCAGCAGCCACACAATCTAACTGTGCGAGTTCGTGATCCTTTAGATCACTTGTATCATTGACGTCTGTTTTCGGAGGTAACAGCTCTGGTACTGAGCAAGATCCATCAGTATATTCCCAGCCACATAGCCTATCGAGACAGACTTCGTCTGCTTCGCTGTACAAGAATGCCCTCAGTGCTTGGAGAGCTGCAGTCACAATAGCTACAGATGTATCGTCAAGAGAAAATCTTAATAGTAGAAGAATATTTCGTTGATTTAATGCTGCAAGAGGTGCAGGATCTAGAGCCTTATCGTACCAGCCTTTTCGACTCTTCTCCATGATATTACCAAGAGTCGTGAGAGCTGTGCAACGTTGCTGTTGAGTCGAAGAACGACTGAGCTGCAATAATTCTTGAAGAGAGTAACCAGGACGGTCTGGCTCCTCACCGTGGTGATGTAAGCCTTTGTCCACAGACAGATTTGGGTCCTTAAAGGGCAACAATAAGCCATTAAAGTCAAAACGAGCGTTGTAAGGCTCCGCTGATGGAGGTTCCTCGGTTTTAGATTCTGGAATGTCTTTCATCCATTCCAATTTTGCAGGCTCCACTTCGTCCATGTGAACCCATCCTTTCTCTGTAGCTTGCTCTACCATTTCAGCTACTGGAATTGGCGGTTCGGGTGGTGCCGTTTCACAATCCATCTTTACATCTTTCCCATCGAGCTTTGATGCCGAGTTATCAATAGACGGTGTACTGCTCTGAGATCCATCAACTTCCATTTTATTTACATCACTAAATGTGGGTGTACTAATTGATTTTCCCTGCATTGCTAAATTTCTTTTAGCTTTGAGGAACTTGATTAAATCAGGATTAAGAGTACTCTCTAACCGTGCTTTTTCTTCCATAATTTCCTCTTGAGTCATTTTGTTCAGCATGTCTAAGTTCTCTCTATGAACTTCAGAACCCAATGATCCTTCCACTAAAACGCTGTATTCAGTACTAACAAATTCTTTACTGCCAGTCTCATCGGATACTGGATGATCTTTTGTTTGATCGTTCATCATTAAAGTCTGATGAAAAAGACTCCCTGAACTATTAATCGATTGCTTATGATCAAGAATGAATACTTCAGGAAAACCAATGTCACTAGAGGTAGTCTCTGAGTTCGTAAACGATTGATAGTCTTGCTGATCATACTTTTTCTCCAATATGTTTCCTAAAATTATTCTAGAAGGATCTAGAGGAATATTCTGAACTGGATCAACTAATTCATCGGCGCGTTCCTCCTGAAGAATACTTTGAGACACTTCGGGATTAATCACATCTCCACCGGACTGCGATGTAGAGAGCTTCTCTTGTGCTTTCATTGCTTTACGTTCAGCAAATTTAGAACGAAACTTTGTACCTGACTGTCCACTTGCAGCTTTTGAGCTTGACTCCTCAATCATCTGCTTGTGTTGAGTACGAAGATTGATCACCTTGGCTGATGGCTGTTGTCTGGACTTGAGAAACTCGTCCTGCATCTGGAAGAGTTCTTCTTCGCCATCGCCAGGCTTTGGACGTTTTACAATTGAATCCATGATTGTCAAGTTATTGTTATGACTTCTGTAAACATTGAAAATTGAAATAATTAGATCTAATTATCTAAATTGCTTTGAGACCACTACTAAATGAATATAAAGTCGTCATAAAAAAGGTTCTTAATTATTTACCTTAAGTTATAAAATTTGAATGTACTTATAACCGTCACTTCAAGAAATAAATAT
>JABSMT010024042.1:0-16381 GCA_018902335.1 Eumacrocentrus americanus | reverse complement strand
AAAAAAATAATAAAGAGTTTTTTTTTAGTTTAATACTATACTATCTACTAAATCTTTTTTAATATTATTTATAGGAAAAAATCCAATTGTGTCACTGGTGGACATTGAGATGAAGCGAAACGATGCACCAGGGCCTGCGAGTGATTTATATAACCGGCACATGTCCAACGAGCATTTCATCCCCATTAGGACCTGAAGCCATATATGACAGCAGCCTAAATTCATGGCAATTCGTTGGCGTCATACGACCTCTGGCTGTATGGACATTCCACTATCTCTGATACGGTATACATATATACACAGCAACACACATGAACAAAGGATATCACCTCTATTCTAGGTCGTATAGATTCTCCAGTCGTGTATTTCAATAGCTCGGGTCCAGGATAATCCCTCTAGTCCAGAGGTCTCACCAAAACGACGTCCTAATTTTCCTCCTGACGACGACGCATCTCATCACGTGTCATTACAATCAACGGAGACTAGCGCACGGAGAAGGACATAACTACCACTGAATCCATAAGCCATATACGCTTGTGTAATTGTCTCTGGTCTCCAGTCATATAGTCTGGAACACGTCTCCGGTACACACTCACATATTTATATGAATGAAGAGATAGATGTGGATACGACGAGGCGTATATTAGCGCGTACGAGGTCGTATCTAGCCGTAGATTATGTCCAATTTGATAGCGAACGGCGATGTAGAGAGGGCTCACGAGTACAGACGAAGTTGGTTCTCATGAAACGTGTGCTGTGCCCTCTCCATGTATGTGCGCAGCTCACTCTCACTCTATGTATATCTGTGTACACTCTGGCAATGGTACATGGCAAGCCGGCGTAAATGGGGAGATAGGGTCGAGTGAGAGAGTGGTTAGGGGTGCAGAGGGTTATAGTAGTGGCAGCAGTAACAGCAGCACACAGGCAATAGTAGTAGAGAGAAGGTGAAAAGAGGGGAAGGCACACAGTGAACGTTCCAGAAGGGTGGGTCGAGGTGTGGTTGCTTTAGAGGTGCGTTGAACCCAACACAGGTAGCTTGACATCGGCGTGCCTTGTCCCATTGAAACGTGCGAAATCCATGCGTAATCCACAGGGGGTAATCTCCCTTGGTACGAGAGAACGTTACGTTGCCCAAGCGGGTTCCTGTCTCTGATGTCGTACCACAGATACATATATATACATTGAACCATACAAGCATTACAGCAGGGCTCCTCGATTATTTTTTGCACTATCCTTAAACCGATCAACTGGATAAACATAACACTAATGTGATAAAAGAAAAATATAGAAAACAAATTTGTATATAGTATTTACTAGAATTTTTTTGATGTAACACATTGCCTGGATTTTCCAGCCACTCGTTTAGTATTCTCTCTGATCCTGTCGATGTGATATCGAACGAGTAATTCCGTGATAACGCGGATTACTGATGGCAAGCGGATTGCCCGGTTGCCAAGCGAATGTGTAAACATCGCTGCTCATACAGACCAATTCAAAATTACGCTTACACATTACAGCCTCTAATTGTGCGCATGAACAATTCTCAATGTATCTTCTAGCACCTATTTGTAATGACAATTAATGTCAGTAGATCATAGTATATATGTAAAATAGGTTCTGTATATAACTAGATTTAAAGAAACCGAGTTTAGACCTTTGAATTGACAGTTTGCTATGTGTAATTCATCGGTACCCAAGGCTGGATGGACGAGGGCTGGTCACTGCGATGGGTTTGGATAGTTGGTGGGATGCGAGGTTTGTAGGAGAGAGAGAGAGATAGAGAGAGAGAGAGAGCGAGAAGGTCGGATTGCTCGTGGACGTGCAGAGGGTGAGGGTGACGAAGGTATAGAGGGTGCAGAGCTAGAGCCAGCAGTAGTAGCACGGGGGTTGTTTGTGTGTCAGCCGCGTTGGGACCCTCTCTATACCCTCCTCTCCCTCTTGCCCGTTGCCTCTATTTCCCACTCAACTACCCCACACCACACGATGGTGGCTATGGGCGCACACATCCTGCCCTCTACCACCCCCCTTATCCTCAGTTGGATATGTATGTACTTGGCCCTCCCTATATACCAGGCAGCATTATGTAACCAATACATAGAAAGGAATATTGTGCCTCACTCTGCACGCACGAAAGGGGACCCATAGAGAGAGATGGCTCTGATCGCGTGTGCGTGTACCGTTCAAGGGGGTGGCCAAAGGGTGCTCTCAGCCACCCACCACCAACACGGGTGGCATAGAGCACTACTATACTCTATGGGTTGGGTCGAGCGCACATGGCTTACGATTTACAGAGAGACAGGTATCCTGTGAGAGCCTCGCTGTGGGAATGCCCCTGTGTGGTGGTTATACACTGACATTATGTGCTGGAGAACTCACATAGTGAAAGACAGGGACATTTACTCTCTCTCGTGTACCACAAAATTAAAGTGTCGGAGGCGAGGCTTTCTAATGCTAGGTGGGATATTTCTATACCTGCATTGGTGTAATTACGGATGGATGTATATAGAAAGAGAGTAGAAATAAGTTGCCTTAGACTTCTGCTTGGTTTGTGTTACTTCAATAATAACAAAACAAAAATAAGAAATGTACAGAGAGATAAGCAGGGAAAATCGAATGACGCGGGAGAACGTTTCATGTAGAGCGCATCATCTCGAAGATTGCACGAGTTATGTATTTTGCGGATGTACATAGAGAACATAGGGGGATGAGAAAAGGGGTGACAGGGCGCTGTAGATATATAGGTAAGAGTGTGTAGTAGAGAGGCAAGACACCCTTTTCTGCTTCCCCTTTCTGCTGCGAGAGATGGAAGGCATTGCAGCCTGGAGCGCGCGTTGGCTCAGCTGTGTTTTCTGTTCGTGGGGTGGTTGCGGCGTGGTTGCAGGTCTCTGTCGACGGGTGGGCGGCAGCGAGTGGGTGGTAAAAGAGGGGTTTACGAGGGTGGGTTGAGTTGGATAGCTGGCAGGCAGGCAGGCACGCAAGGGTACAGTCGAGGTCCGTGGTATGGGTTGGCCGGGGCAGAGGAGGATGGGCTGCTTTGAACTAAGCCGGGCTGGAGAGGTATAGAGTGTGTGTACGCCAGAGGGGTTGGCGAAGGGCGAAGGGGTGCGCCAACGTTGCAGGGAGAGAACCCAACGAGAAACTCCACGGCGTGAGGTGGGAGGCAAACGCAGCAGTATCCAAGCTTTCGAGCAGAGGATATGGAAGGTTGGAAGTAGTAGTCCTGGACACCACAGACCATATACCTAACTATACGAATCCACTGTTCTAAATAATTCCACAGCAATACGATTGCGCTGCGGTCTGCGAGCCAGTTTTCCTGCCCACCCATGAGTTTTTTCCCTTACAATTCTAGCCTCTTCGATTTTCCAGCAGGAAATTCCCTTGATGCTTAGCTATATGATTGATGTTCATTGCAAGTTTACTCGCTCCATTCAAGAGTAAGAGTTAAAGTCAAGCGATACATGTGCTGTTTATAATGCATTTCCCAATAATGAGGTCAGTGTTACTCGTCATTTTTCAAGGTCGTCCACGATCGATTAAGTGTGCTTTTATGATGGGTTTCATGACAGAATGTTGGATATATGTTTGAAAAAAAAAAAAAAAAATCAGAGGCAAAAGGGAGAGAGCGGAAATATATTTGACGATGTGGAGAAAAAGGCCAGTGGCGTGTGTAGTCGTTTCGTGACACAGCGAATTGGACTCCACCCTCTTCCTCTGCTGCTCCACATATCCTCCCCTATATGTATTGACCCCCCCTTTGAACCTCGTGCACCATAACGTCAGCTTAGTTTCCCGGCCTTTTTGCAGATTAAATATTCTGCAGAAATACAATATATTGAGTACCTATGCTTCTCTTCTGGGGTGTGTCCAAGTCACCCTTTTTTATCCCCCCATGCACAAAAATATTTATTACTTAAATTTATTCCACATTTTATTCTTTATCAAAGTTTATTCACGAATATTAGCAATCCATACATGTTGCTCCATAATTAACCCAATAAATAATTCGTTCTACGACAAATCCGATGAGGTCTATAGTAATTCTCGTGAGGAAGTGTGCAATCTTCAGTGAGCTGGTGTGTAAAGGCACACGTATATAGAAGCGTCGACGTGCGAGGCCACACAGCATGAGACAGTCTTGGTCCAGAAGATACTTTACTGAGGGATCGGCCAGGTCGAATCCCCAGGGTCGTTCTTGGTCGGTGTCTACCCTTCGAATCCCCTTCGTGGGTCTAAGGGGCCGAGAAAGCTTCCTTCGGAAACCACCACCCTGGCAACGAGAGTGGGTCCTCCCGCACCTTGGTTTCTGCCTGGTCCCTGAGTCAGGAATGAAGTCTTTGAACATATCTAGAACCTAGCCAACGCATTTATCACTATTTACCAGTCATTATTAGTCTTCTCCAATCGATAAAATTGACAAGAGAATTAATTTCCCATTTTTCAAATGATTGATAATATTTTTTCACAGATTTATCGAGTGTTATTGGTGACTCTAAACTGGTTTTGCACCATTGCCAGTACCTAGCCATCACTATCTCCAACTAACGTATCTTTCGGTTAGAATTTCTTGCCGCAAAGCTTCCCTTTTGCCTTTGCCACGAGCGTTGAAGACGGAAAGTACCTATCTCCAACCTCTGAGAGTCCAAACACTCGCTCAAACCATTTCTACATGGATATATAGCAGTCGACAGCTTTGCCATTCTGCGCTGGACGAGCACGTACAGTCGACTGACTTTGCAAGTTTTTTAACCAGCCAACCAACCGTAGAGAAGAACCCTTTTGTAAGTATAATCAAAAGTAACGTAATAGAGAAACGATATCGACTACATACTAATATTTTTTTTCTCTCCCATTTAGCTTTACATACTGAAGCTCTTCTGTATGATTGCAGGTCTGGAAAAAGAAGAGAAAAAACAATAATGATGGTTCAGCAATTTTTTCCTGTGGCTGTTTGCCCTACAGGGCACAACAGAATGACTTTTCTGTCAGTTCTATACAAAGGATTATACGTTGAAGCATATAAATCGGGGGACAGGAAGGAAAATTTTTTCCACCATCACCATCAAATCCTCAGAGAGAATCGTTAGTGTCATTTATAGTCACACCCACATATGACGTGTCTCACACGCTATACATACTGTCACTTGATAATTATAACACGTAAAAGTGTGTATTTCAACTATCACCTCTTTATGTGTTGAAGTATATAACAATAATACTTCAAGATAGGTACTTATCATTTTTCTATTGATTCAAACTTTACGGCTGGATTATATTACAGTCATAAATCACCAAGATGTTTGTTCAACAGACATATCAGTTCCGGTGCTAGGTCGATGTTCAAATAGGTAGGCGAGTTAGCTAAGCCAGGACTTGGTGCTCGTTGTAGAGCTTTTGGTGATTCAACTTCCGGCTAGAACAAAGTCATTGTTGGACCAACATTGGAGAGGCTTGCTGGTGGATTTTACAAAGTATGAGCACCACTGCAGGCTTCGCCATGTTGGCTAGCATGGGTCGGTTGAGCTTTCGCTCGGGACGAGGCTGTTTCCGGTACTGGCGCGGGGACAGGGCAGGTACATCTAGATAGTATATATGTACCATGGCGGGCCAGGCCCTCGCCCTCGTTCACCCCATCCCTCGTGAGGTTTGCGGGGGAGCTTTGCGAGAGAGAACCCAGGGGGTGGAAAAGCGAGAGAGGGAGAGAGAGAGAAAGAGAGACAGTTAGAGGAGGGTGAGAGAGTGCTGTAGAGCTACCAGAGAGGGTGCGGGCAAAATGGCCGACCAGGCCGAAGGTACAGCAGCGGATCCTGGCATCGTTGGGAATCCTCTTGGTCTTGCACCTCCCAGAGGCTGAACTTTCGCCTTCCCTCACAGCTCAGATTCAAGGACATTCGATACACCCCAAAGTCTCTGACTATCCAGGGGCTTTGTTAAATCTTGGATCTTCGGAGGGTTGAGATTGTTTGCAACTATCGTAGCTTGTTAAAGTTATCAGTGATTAGTAGAGTTTATAAAAAATGTCGACGATCCCCTTGAAGTCGTTTTAAATTACTCCGAGGCTTTATTAATTGCGAGTAGAATTTTTATTTCTAATTAGACCGAGAAAAATAATACTTAAATGTATTGTACATTGTCTAGAACCATTTATTTAAATGAGGATAATAAATTACTGAATTTATTTCAAATAAAATATTGAAGAAATGTATACATACTCAATAGATTGTAGTAATTGATTTCTGAGCTTTATCAAGTGTAATAATCGACTCATTATTTATCGGTTGAAAATATTGAATAACCGATAACTCCTTGTGGCTCATAAAATCTTCATTACACCTCTGTCGTCGTAATAAAATTGTCCACGCACTAATTTCCCAGCCCTCATCTCTCGATTTACCCCATTTTGCGCTCGAGGGGGTGAATGTTGTTCGCCATCTCTGTCGAGAGCTTCTATGCCTCCATGCGGTGAATGGAAAACGAGGGTGCGCACAACGTGGGGGCTAACGCGCGAGCGAGAAAGAAATAAAAAAAAGAGTAGATAGGCGCGAGGGTGAAAATGTGTTCGGTAAAACAATCGTGTCATCATTCTGTTTGTCTCCCGTGTCGTAACACTATTTAGTAGAGCTGGCTTTTATTATAACGATTCTCATCTTAAAACAACATAAGTATTATATTACTGCACATCATCAATTTATTATATTCCAACTAATCCGATCAAGTTATTGCTTTGCAGACACTGGTAATGGTAGTGGAGGAGGACGATCAAGAAACACATGCTGTGAGGATCCTGCTACACGAAGAGTGATTTACGAGTGACCCACACACACTTGGAGGGGTCGTTTGCTGGTGAATTTATCGCCCTTGTTATTCATATTCAACTGCACAGAATTGTCCGCAGTCTCATTGCCATTATTCGTCAGATAGTCAACTCGTAACTTGAGCAGATAAACATTTTCTTCGTTAACTTTTCTACCCTTGATAGATCTCTGATGGCTCCATGTCTCGTTTCAACTGCATCCAGTTAAATAATTAACATTTTGACTGGAGTGTACCACGCTTTGCAGGTGGAGATTATATAGCTATATTAACTTGGAGTTGGCCAGTGTGCTTCACGTCCTTCTCTCCAACATTGTCCACTACGCCAGACTATCTCACCCCTTTCTGACCCTTCAGTACGACCAGTTGGGGGGCTGGAGGTCTGCGCCAGCACCACCGCAACCCCACCGTCACCACGGCCTGCATATTGCACCTCTAGGTATATGCTGGCATGGGGGCAGACCTGAAATATACACCTCTACCAGTCCGCTGGTTGGATGATGTATACCTATGGATGCTGCTATTGCAAGGGTATGTGATGCTCCCTGCAGTCACTGCCATTTGCCTGTCGCTCTCTCTCTCTGTGTGAACTGGCTGTTTGCTATACCCTCCAGTGTGTGGAATCATTCCCTGTATTTTATCCGCACTGGTGCATACCTCCATCAATTGCTTTAATCTGTAATGCTGCATTGGACTTTTTTTTTTGTCTGTAAAACTTTTCCCATTTTGATGGACACATTTACACGTTTATTTCCACTTTGGAGAGGCCGCTGGGACGTCTCACCAAAGACGAAACTGAGGGAAACTCATCGAGGGATGAAGGGAGATGGACATCGAGAGTGTGAAGGATAAAAGGGGTTTTGGGTTTCTAGACGACGGGATAAAAATTGGGCGCAGGGTCGCGAGATTCAGAGGGACAGAGATGGGAAGACACACACAACTCCCGGCGGTATTTCATCCACTCGTGTGAATCTAACAATAAGGGAAAGTGCTCGCTCGCAAAAAGTTGCGGGAAAAAAAGCACCCGGGGCGTTGAGGCAAAGTTCGTGACTTTTCCGACGATTCTTGGGAATTTTTTCGCTACAACTTCTTTCCCCCGAGCGCGTACACAACAAGAAAATTCACTAGGAATCATTATATTCTGCAGGGCGTTGCATAAACGTATATCATACATATACCTACCAAAATTCTGGATTTATTTGTGGCTGTTGTCGAATTTTTATTTTAAATGAGACAACAATGATTTCAAAGGAGTCATGAGGGCGTGATGAGAGAAATGAAAAATTTTGTGTAAGAAATATGTAAAAAAAGGGATGAGTATGCCATCAGTTGGCCCCCCACAATCATGACTCTGAAGAATATATATCTTTTTGTATATCAACCTACCACCATCACCATCACCACGGTCTCTCGGCTTTTTCTTCGGTTCTCTCAAAGCTCACTTTCGTCAAAACCCAGCACAGTTCTCTGTCTTTTTCTCTCCTCCTTCCATTTCGAATTCACTCGACCCGGGTGGCCAGCTTCTATATAATTCCAGCTTTTCACGATCTACGAGAGGGAGGAAAAACCGCGTTGGTACGTCGAAAAAGCAACGGGTGTGGCGAAACGCGAGATGGAAAAAATTTCGTTTTTTTTCTCTCTTTCTTCCCATCCACAGCAGGAAATAAAGTTGCGTCCTTTCGTGAATCGCACGTCGATCGCGGTAAATTTTCTTGAGTGGCTTCTCCCTTAAAGTAAAAAAAAATAGACCCCAGGAAAAAATTGAAGAAGAGAAAAGAAAGACAACTAAAGAGTAAAGTCAAGTGAGAAGCGAGCTACCTCAAGGGATGATTAAAAATTATTTAATTTCCTCGCCTCCCTCTGGTCCTTTGAACTACTCTTTTAACCATCGTTTATCTTAAGTCTTCACCTCCTTTTATTTTTTATTTTATTTTTTTATTTCATTTTTTTTTTGTTCCAGTGCTCCAAGAGCAGAAGCCACGTCGATAAGAGATCGTTCGTGACGTTGGCGAGGTGGAAGAATCATGGTTCTAAAACCCTGAAAAATAACCCTTCGCCTATATCTATCAGTGTTCAAGTTGGCCGCCTACGCCCTGGTCGTTCCGACAGCCTTCTTCCAGCGCTTTTACTCTCCCTCACACGCCAGGTTTTTTGCCTCGGGCGATCTACTGAAAAGGGGGCGAGAATGCTGGTGAACACGAGGGTAGATATAAAGAGAGGGGAACGCAGAGAAACCCAACCTAAGAGACTCGAGAGACGCAAAGGCTCAAGGAGGGAATGAACGTGGTCGAAGGAAACGGGTGAGATGGCTCGGTGCGGTTAGCCGTAAAATACGAAAAAAACGACCAAGGATCCAAACTTATAAAAAAATACTTTTTACAAATATTTAAACACAAATACAATAAATACTTAACGTGGCGAATTTGAAATAAATTATAAGTACTTTTTATGCATCTCAAGGAAAAGAATATAAGATAGATATGAAGCGACACAAGTGCATATAGATGGTCAATACCTATCCACCCTCATTTTCATTCAGAGTAAAATACTATAAAAGTATTTAAATACAGTAATTTCAAATACTTTTATTATTTACGTCACAACTTTCCAAGGATTCAAGGGGGTCACAGTGGATATAAAAGAGGGTGCTACTGCTGCAGCAGCGTGGTATTTTCACCCTCTCTATATCTCCAACGTGCTCTTATACCCTCCTCACATGAATTCGTATATTGTGACTCGTATATTACGCTGTATTAGCTCGCCGGTCTCATCTTGGGGCCAAGTCTTTTCCAGCACCAAGCAGAAGCAAAAGTATCAGCAGAGAAGCCGTCAGGGCCACGTTGTCCGGGCAGACATTTTCCAGGCAGTTTTAGTCATCTCACAAGCTGGCTGATGTGACGAGGAAAATAGAGCAAGCCAAAGTGAGTGAGAAGGGTGGACAAGGGGTGAAGACGACTGGAAGACCATATCCTAGCTCGAGAACTTCTCCACGCCACTTTTACGCTTCTATTGTGATTTATGCTCGCGATGAGGGTGCACGGGTTCTATACGGGTTTAGGCTTGGGGATTCTTCTTCTTATAGTTCCAGGGGTTCTTCTTCCTCTTTTTCTTCATCTCCTTCTTCTTCGTGGTTAGCTTGAGACTGGAAGGACCTCTCTCCCACTCGAAATGCCCCGCGATCTTTCTCAACGAGATTACAAAGGATCCAGCGCGTTGGCTTGGTATATAAGAGCGCAGCTCGAGACGTGAAGCGTTTCGAAACGTTCTACTTTGCTACAAGAGGAGTTTTCCATGAGTATATGAGGGTAGATAAATAGTCGAAGCTGCAGCACACACATACACACACGGAGAGGGGAATCGGAAATTTAATTTTCCGATAGTGCGCCGTTGTGTGTGCCGCCACAAGTTTTTTTTTCTTTCTCAATCACTTGCGTGTAGAGACCTGTATCTATATGACCACGATGGTGTAGTTCTTTATTCTTGGCTATGAACATACCCAGTGGGTGTACCTGATGATTTCACTGCACATCGAACGTATTTGCATTGTGCCTGAGGCCAATTCAATCTTTGGTTTTTCCATTCAGAAATACGTGACAATGAAATTCGTATGTGTATCAAGAAAACATTTAAGAGAATAGTTTGTATTTTTTTTCTTCCTCTTGCTTGATAATTAAATAGCTATATCACTGATATACTGTTTGTGTCTTTGCAAAGGTATATTCAAAATAGTAAATAAATACAGACAAATCTTTCTATTTCCTCAGGATCAGTGTGAATGAAAAATAGTTTGTCTCGACCCACGCTCACCTCGGAGTCACCCTCGCGATCCATATCTGTACCCACCATTACTACTACTACTACTCGAAGAGGAAACCCAAGTGAAAAAGAGAGAACGAGAACACGACCACCGAGAACAGCGCAACGATAAGATCACTTGTTTAAACTTTGAAATTCGAAATGAAAAGCCAGAGAGGAGTTGTCTTCCTCGTATTATATACTGTATATATATATGGTGAGTATAAGAACCCAAGGAGGAGCTGTCGAGTGCTTCAGGGAGAGGACATTAAATTAGGGACAATTTAGTCCCACTAAATCCCACCTCTTTAGCATCACATTCAGCTCCACAAAATATCTAAATTATTTGTTTAGCAATATAAAAAATTGTCTCCCTTACAAAAATTATCCGTACCATTTGCAGTGTACCAAGAAATTCTTCTAACCAAGAATAGCAGAAAAAAATGTCTCGCCCACACAGCAGCTGGATGGAATCGTATATTTTCCACAAGGGCTCGTCATCGCGTAGTCGTGGAGGTATTGCGGCTGCCAGGGACAAAAACGTGCGTGTGTGAAGAGCGTATAGGTAGCACGAGCGAAACGAGAAGCAAGGAGCTCGAGGAAAGAGGGCAGCAAGAAGGGTATATGGATAGTTGGAAGTAGAGGCAAGAGAGGATCGTGACGAGGGTGAGTGTCCGGGAGTGTTTATGTGTGGAAGGACGAAGAAGGTCGAGCTGGGTAGAACCGTTTCACCGCACGGACTATCCTATATTACCGAGTGTCTCTCAGTCCTGCTTTCAAGCTCGCTCGACTCACCCTCCACGTGCTCACAACCCTCTTCTCTTCTCTGCTGGCGTCGTCGTCCCCTCGCACCACCGCGAGATGAAACCCAACTTCTATCCCTGTTGCCTCGAACTCTGTCCCCTTTCTCGACGTCGCCGAGTCCGCAGTCCTTTGGGGGATGAATCGCAGCGAGGAGGCACCCAAGGGGCGACAGGGGGCGGAGGCAATGGCAGTGAACATAAACGTAGATAGAAGGAACGTGTAGAAGGTACGTTGCTGCAACGAAAAGAGAAACGTTTTAATCCAACTATTGCACCCTTCAATCTTCTTTAACAATTTAAATTCACAAATATTTATTTTTATTTTAGGAATACACTCGACTTCTTTTTGTAATTCAATAAAAGTCGTGGGAGAGACTACAGAAAGATAGAAAGTTTTGATTTCTATGTGAGCAGAAGGAGAGGAAGGAGAAGCTTCGTTCAATATCAAGGGGACTCTTCTGTGCCATGCCTGCCTCTTTCATGTTCCGGACTTTCCAGGACTTTGTCTGGTAGTGGTCCACTCCCTCTCTCCTAGTGGCCAAGAGCCATCTTCGCCGTGGAAACGCCAGAAGGGAGGACAGAGGAAGGAGGTCGAAGAGGTGGAGAAGCTTACCAAGCTCTGGCTGGAGGATCAGAGTGGCCTGAGGTGGCAGTGGAGAAGGAAGAAGAGGATGAGGAAGCTCAGAGAGAAGGTAAAAGGAAGCTAGAAAGAGCTAGGGACCAAGGGAGAGAACTAGCATCCCAGGCGGTTCCATCCCTGGGCGATATTAATTTCTGGACTCCCTGTTTCTCTATCCCTCTTTACGAGCTTGGTGAATTCCACGAATTTTCGACCATACGCCCAGAGAGTGAGACTCTTGCTCCTGGAGTTCCTAGAGTTGATTGACAAACTTGAACATATGAATTTATGGGTCTGCAGCACTGATTCTTTCTGGACAAAGATCATCCTCTGATTTAAAACATCATTTTTTCGTTGATTAATTAATTAATGGAATCTTCTCGAATAGAATTCACGTTAATCTCTAGAAAGCTTTCAACCAAATTCTTGTAATCGAGTGAATTTCACAATTAGCAGCACTTACAATCGATTGGAAACCCCATTATATTCATATCTGATAAGTTCACAATTGGTTTGTCCTATCCAAACCCTCATTATTCGAATGACATTTCCAATGCTTCAACTATCTCCTCTCTCTACCTCTCAGAAGGACAATAAATCTTCAAGAAGCTCCAGAGTCTTTTCTTTGTCAACGAGTTGTTTTCTGTTCAACAGTTAATTCATAATAACCAATCCCCTTCATCTTTCAAACAAGTCGTTATCATCAAGGGACATTCCACTTCCGCACATCCTTCAACTTTTGAAGAATTCATTGACATTATCTCACTGCACCGGCAGCTTCACTTGACCGGAAGTGGGCGTGAAAGGTGATATCGTATGGACCTGGGAGCAAACAGAAATGTTCGAGTCGACTACCAAAGAGTCTTGGGAGAGACTGAGATGTGTCTTCTAAAATTAGCGAGCGACGTCTCGACATTGGAACCACGTTCGTGACTTGGCTGCTGAGACCTTCAGTATAGTCAGACAAAAAGTGTGTAAGCATTCAAATCGTGTGAGTAGTAGGTGATCATGAATCGAGGGTACATGGCTTCCAGACGAGGTTACACGAAGCCAAACACCCTCATGCCTAAAGTGAGTGTGCCTTCCCAATATGAGAAGGTGCAACACACAGCAGGATGTATAAATTGTGTGGGACTATTTTAAGATCGTTAGGGCCAGTTTATGCGAAGCATTAGGTGCTGCTACGGCGCACGCCAAACTTCCCGGCTATTTTTTATACTTTTGTTTTCCCACTTTTATTCCGCTTCTTGCCACAGTCGTGACTGCAAACGTTCCTCGCTTGTGGATATAAATTGTTTCAGTTTATATATCGTCACTCTCTAAGTCTACTCGACATCCTGACTCCCATTTCGTTCCACTCGTCTTTGTCCTCTTTGAAAGCAGATCTATAATTGAGAATGTTTATCCGATTTCAAGGCAGGTATGGAGACCGAATGGTATACACTATCAATATTCAGATTATTCGTGATGTTCTGCACGCATTCAAATGCCACCCTCCCAACCTTTGACCTTAATTCCACGCATCCATTGTGATATCAACATTGTCCTGATACTCTACGTAGACATTCGAGTGTAATTGCCATCGACATTGAGCATTAAAATACAGAGTAGGGCCTTCAGAATTGGACTAATAAACTCTCGTAAACTCCAGATCTATGTACTCTTACGGTGAAGTTACCTCTGCACAAATCCGGGGCAACAATTGATGCTTATCGTTCGATTGTCTCAACAACAAGGAAACTCCCGAAGCCTCGAAAATCCTGACCGTTTATCGGGGGCCGACGTTGCGTCAAATTGGTCGTGGATGTCAGGAAATACCTACTCTCTCTGCAACCAGAGAGTACATACAGCACACGAAGAACATCAGTGGAGAAGTGGTATGGAGGGCGTAGTCCACGAAAGTTGGAGTCTCTTGAGGTGTCCGACGATTTAGAACGTTTGCTGACAGACATACCTTATAGCTCTAGCGTTCCATAGCTGACGTCGCGTTCAATCAGAGCCCGGTCGCTGATTAAACGGCATGCCTGGTGTATTTATAAACTAATGATCACTTTCGATTAAATCTCTTTCTCTCTGGTGACTTAATCGATTCAATCCAGGACAATAATTGCTCGTGCAGAACACTGAATGAGTATCCAAAGAATTTCATCGAGTGTCATGGCCTCGCATGATGCCGTTAGGCAAAATAACAAAGGTAGACTGGTGCTTCCGTGATATATAATAGCCTAGACAGGATCTCGATGGAGATCTCCAAGTGATAGGGATGTAGATACTCATATCTAGCGGTCAAGTGTGATAGTATAGAGGAAAGAATAAAAATTCTGGGGAAGGGGAAAAAATAGGCACGTACTCTCCTCGGGTCATCTCAACGTATCGTGGGTTTCATGCCGATCGTCCAGTAACTTAAGAATTCCTATCTGTTATATACGACGGGAAGCCTCGTCTCTTCGCACGTGCAATGGCAGAGAGGGTCTCCTCTCCACGTCTTCGTCTCTCTTTTCCTCTCTTTTATCCTTCTCAACCGTATGGTATTAACGCTGGGAATGCATTAGAGTGAGGTGGAGGTGCCTGGAGATGGCAACGTGGCCACCATGTGTGTGCGGCCAGCAAGCAAGCAAGGGCAAGTCGACGAGGCAAAAGTCTCTTTTCTTGCCTTATTCCTTCTCTTACAAGCGTAGATATATACACTACGCTATCTCTTTTTCTCCCTCGCCGGTTATCTGACGTTCTACGTCGAGCAAGAATAACGACTCTCCCCCTTCTTCAGCAGTTGCCTGTCCGCCCAGCTTCTCTATGCTCTTTTCTGATGAAGAAAAACATGATGGAAATAGGAAATGTCAACGAATTACTTTATATACAAACACCAGAGGTTACAAATATTTTTATTAGAATTCTCCTCTTATCCTTTATAATAATATATCTTATCTGCTTATCATTATGCTCATTCATTTCAAATCCATCAAGTCACATGACTAATACAGTTCCATTTTCAGATATCCAGTCAATCCAATGAATGAAGAACCCAGAAGAAGAAGAATGTCTTGTTGTATCAAAGCAGCATAGAGGTTGAGCTTCACTGAAGAGCTTCGCTTCATGGCAAAGGTACAGCAGCGATGAGACGACCAAAGGAACCGGGGGGGAGCAGTGCGGAGAAAAGGGAAAGGAATGAAGGTGGAGGAGGTGGAGGAGCGCACGATGAGAAAGAGGGTGAAAGGAGACGAAGGGAGAGCATCCCCCCGTTGCGCTCGTACTGGACTTGGGTTTTTTTGTGAACGTCGAGGGGCGAACGAGAGAGAGAGACCAAGACCAAGGGTGGGTTGGGGGCGACAGAGGCTACGCGGGTTACAGGGGTTGCTCTATGGAACGAGAAACACAGGAAGGTCGGCGAGGTGCGGTGTGGCGAGAGAGGCAGTAGCGTCGAGGCAACTCAGACCGGCAGTGAGAGAGGAGAAAGGGGGTGGTTCTGGGTTGGAGATCCATAGGGGTGCCCGGTAAAAGGGTAGGGGACCACCGCCCAAGGCTTCCAAGACCCCAGGGCTGTCTAATGCCAAGGGGACTTTGTTCACGCACAATCGATGAGATAAAGTGCTAGCTTCTACTGCCATGAGCTGGACGCGTCATCAGGATGGTTATACGTATATTCAGTTTTCTTATCTTCAAACACGAGTGAAGACAGTTGAGTCAGAATCAGGGCATTGTGCCTCTCTGCATTCGTGTTACGAAAGAGAAACGGAAAAATAAATACGAAACTATGTGTTTATTCTCTTTAAATGTGTACTACTTTATGTATACACTAATTTTCCTTAGCATATATCGCTCAAGGCAAACTGTTGCTCACCTCGAGCTTGGATTCATCAGTTTGAAATATATTCCATTACTCTGACGCTTCGAGAGACTTTTCAAGTTTAACGTCGAAGCGATCAGTCACACGCCCCCTCTATTTTACCCTTTCAACGTTTATATACATATACATATACATATATAATATATATAAACACATTCACACAGACGAAGCGCGATTCTATACCGTCAGATATACACACATGCATACACAACTGAGATTCCTCAATCACTTTCTTCTCATACCATGCATGCACACAAACATCTACTCATTGGAATTGAATTCTGCGGTCTTCTTCACGCTTAAACGATCCTCCCCCAAAATGCCAGTCTACAAATTCAAGTGAGAGTAATCCCCCGATTGTTCCAAGAGGACATTGTCCTCAAGTAGTACTTCCTCCTCTCCCAGGTAAATCTATTGTCCTTTATCAAATATTAGCCTGCAATAACATGGCATACACAATGCCTTCCTCTCTCTCTCTCTCTCTCTCTCTCTCTCTCTCTCTCTATA
>JABSMT010023931.1:0-16386 GCA_018902335.1 Eumacrocentrus americanus | reverse complement strand
TCGTTATAATTTTGTCCTTTTTATAATTAAATTTTTTCTACGCTAATCATTCACGTAGTAGGATTATCTATTACCTACTATACATAATTAATCTATAAGTATATACATATATAGTTATCAGAGGGATATAATCCCCAGAGACTTTTTAATGGAATAAGTGTCGGGTAATGTGACAAACCACTTTCTCAAACCAGTAAGGATAACAGAACTTGTAACTAAAATAGCACCAGTGATCGAGTAACGATTTGGTATTTCATTGAAAAATAAGAGCTGCCAGAAAAATGCAAAAACGATATCGGCAGATCTTGCTATTGCAATTGGACCTGCTTGTTCTATTTGCAACGCTAGAGTCAGTAATATTTGACCACCAAAGCTAAAGAGACCGAGAGCAACAATGAGAAGCCGTTCAGTGGTAGATCGTGGCAAGCACAGAGCTCCAATTGCCCAGGACACAATGAATGTCTGAATTAAAGCAAATGATCCAAAGTTAATCATTATAACAGAAAAATGGAGACCTTTGAGGGCTCGTAGAAGAACATAAGCATTTGCACCGAAGAGAGTGGCTGATAGAGCAGCAACTGGTCCCCAAATGTCAGCTTGTTGCTGCTGTACAATTGACTCTTTATCAATTATTGTTGGCATTGCCAATTTAGACATTGCAGTGGTATATTCATATCTATTTGCAATCACTCCATTGTCATGAGAAGTCAAATCTTGTTGCGGTCCAAATAAAAATGCTGGCCGTGTTATCATTGTCACACCAATCAAAGTGAGACAAATAGTTAAAACATTGAAAAGTCCACAAGGTTCTTTTAGAAATATTCTGGCGAATATCGCGACAAATACAGGGACAGAAAAAACGATGACTGACGCATCAGCCAGTGGCATATGCCTGAAGGCATAAAAACTCATCATTAATCCAGTTGTACCGACAAAGCTTCGCATTATTAACATAACTCGACGGCCTTTAGGGAAAGGATGCTCGCCCTTCCAAATTATTATGGGAATGGTAGGTAAAAGCACCCCGATGAATCTGAAGGCTGCCAATTCCATCGGATTTATCTCGACGAGGCCCTTCACAATGACGCTGCACAGCGAGAAAAAGAGAGATGACAGGATTGCGAGGAGTATGCCCAAATACGGGCGATTAGGCGGTGGATGGCATTGCTCATGACTAGTTGATTGATGTTCGATTGTGTCGTTTGGCACCTCGGGAAGATGATTGCAGTCTTCATCATAAATCCAGCACTCGTTATCCGCCGGCGTCTCACACTCGACTATCAAACGTTGTATCTCGTCATGTTCTGAGGATTCTGCATCAGATCAATGTTGCTTTCACACACAATATGATACTCTATTCAATTCTTATGCTCGCGAAATGATTGTATTACTCTATTATAAGCGACTAATAATGATATATTAATATGGAGCTTACCCATTGAAAATGTACAATGTTCTTTTGCGGTGCGTTATATAATATGGATTCGGTTGCCAGTTATTAATAATGATAACACGCGAATCATTCGCGATATGGAGTAGTGCACTGCATATACAAATATGTACTAGTCAATATAATTATCGAACATATTGAACAATTCAATTATTATCGTATTATTATTACATGTACAACATTTAATTCATTATTTATCAGGAGATTCGAAATACGATGAGTCTTTAGGGCTTAGGGTTGCCTGATCTGAGAGCTCTCGCGGACTTAATTTCATTGCGCAAACTCTCCATTCGCTATTAATATATCGGGATAGATAATATATATGTATATAATATGCAGTGTACGTATAATACTTACCATATTCTATCTGATCAATTATACATAATTATTACTTTTAATGATGAAAATAATTTTTTATTATCGCGTATATTTGCAGTTCGATTTATGATAGCAACGTGTTGAAACCAATACATCTATATTATTTAATAGATCAATATCTATACGTATATATGTTAAGAAAGGTTTTTAATAGGTGGAAATTATTAATGGACAGAAGTATTAAAAATTGCAAATGTAGACGCGACTATTGAATTTTCACGAGAGTTTGATTTTCTTTCCATGCAGTTAAATCTGGGCCAGGTATATCATCACAGAGTGCAACTGGGTTGACCGCATCAACAGATCGCATAATTTGTGGCTGAATGCGTTTGATGCCATCCGAACAATCACATATTAACTTTGCTAACGTTGACTTCCGCAGTTGAATGAGTTGTTCTGCAAACATCAAGTCAGATAAATCAAATCCAATATCAACATGGCTCGATCCATATAACTACATACGTATAACTTACCCTGTGTAAATGGATACTGTTGATCGGCATTCTCATACCAAAAGCGATCACCTAACTTATACCGCTGAAATTGCTCAGCAAGGAGGCACGTAAACGTTGGTCCGACTAGTCCATCAGACTGCATCTTAATCTCAGCCAGCGCACCAGTATACAGATCAATATCATCGACATCCTCATAGAGTTGTTGAATCTCTTCCAAGCTATCGGTATCAATGACTCCACGGAGTTGTTTAAAGTCGCGGGGTTTTGTGAGACCGCAATACTCTCGCCAGGCAGTGTAACCGGGTAGTCCGTGATCTCTGCCCCGTTGTATGTTGAGAGAAACGAGATCTAAACCGCAAGGAAGTCTTGGACGATCGATTTTCATCGTCTCATTGTTCACTACACCATACAGTGGATCCTCGAAGAGATGTCTCGTCAACTGAGCCGTTACGTGTGTCGAAGTCTTTTGGACTAAGTTCGAGGTAGCTGAGACAACAGCACGTTCAACGCCATCAAAATTATACAGGCTATATGGATTAAAAAGCATCCTGTGGAGTTCAACATAAGCCTCGCTTCCATTTTCAGCATCTGTCATTCGCATGAGGCCAGGCAGTAGAGTGTGAGCAAAGCGAAAAGCAGCAGCGGCAAAATTATTTGCTGTTGCTGGATCCACGCCATCCGAGTCAATCGTTCGAATACGATACATATTACCTGTTAATGGTAGTAATTCACGTTTTTTAGCTTCTGTTTCTCCCAGGACAATTGGAATAAATTCATTGTACGCTATGTGTTGCATTTGAGCTCCGACAATTCGTCGACTCTCTTGATAGAGTCGTTCATCGTCCCAAGAGGGATTCAACTCTTCAAGTTGTTTGGCAATTGCATTGTGTTGACGTGCCCACAGTAGGTGCATTGTCGTGAGATGAAGATTTTCATTGGCCCTGGCATCGCCTGATGCAAAACAGTAACGGCCACGTTTACTCTCAATCTCTCTGTTGCATCCATCGTGTGGATCAGTACTCTGCGGGAGAAGACTCTTGCCGTTGTGACTTTTAAACATTCGCAGTCGACCGGATTTGTATTCACGTAATGACAGCGATACTGCTTCGTCGGATCCGTAAATTGTTGAACCGTCAATAAAGCTCGTCACCTGTGATGAAATAATGACTGTTAACTCTAGAATGTTTCATTATATACCAATTTATATTAATCATCCTAACACAAATTGCTCGTTAATCCGAAGACTTATTGATAAAGTCTCCGGAGTTTAACGATATTATTATATGATTTGGATGGCCTAAATAACTCCTCACCTGATTAAGTTGTTGACGCGGTCCAATTTTGCATTGTATCGCTGGAGCGGATCGCACAAATTCCATGCATCTTTCGCCTGCGATATCATAGGCAGGATCACCAGGTCCCAAAATAACTGGAAAACACTCGGGGTGTCTTGATTTGTTCGGAGGACAACAGGCCAACGAGCTACCATTTTTTCCCTGACTGATTGCAGTTGCTGTTATATCGTGATCAATAAATTGTCCGAAAACAGCGAGCATGACTGTAAACGAGGGATTTGCACTCGGTGAAGGACTGTGAACACGTAGACTTATTTTTCTTGCAGAAGGTAATGATTTTCCAGATTTAGTGACTCTAGGGGCTGACAAACCATCCGCGTAAGCCGGCGGCAAACTTCTAGAGTACTGAGTCAAGGCTGCTCCGCGATTCTTTGGGTGGTTACAACTTCCATCATAAGTCCTGTATTTACTGTTTATTTGGCAATTAATGAGATGAAGCTCCTTACAACTGCCTGTGGGTGCCCATTTGCCATCAAAGAAAGCACCTATTGCTGAACGACTGTCCTTAACACTTTTGCGAGTCGCCTCAATATACTGAGTAGCACCCAGCTCACCAACGCCAGCCAGTGCGAGTGTTCCAGCGTACACACTTGTCTTCACGGCACTACGATGACGACTATTGGGCGATACCTGGTCCTCAGGAAAGGACGTCGCTGATGCATCAGCTAAATATCTCTCATTAATTGCACGTTCGCCAGCCTTCAGAGCCTCCAGCCACTCTTTCTCGCTGAGAGGAGCAAATTCATCATTTACCAATGTTGAATCACTCAAGCCTAATCTCAATTGGCTTGTCACATTTGTTCGGTCAGGTGTGTGATCATCAATGCTGTATTTCAATGAATAACTAATGGTCGTCACTAGAGCCATTATCAGGATCAATCTGCATCAAATACACACATTCATTTGATTTTTTATTTACTAGAGTTGAGCAATAATAAATGATAAATAGTAACTTACAGAAGTGTTGCGCATATACAGCACTGAAATTGGCGGATTTTCATTCTTGGAGTTCTGAGAAGGCCTGTGTATTCAACATACGTCGGTTGATTAGACGATGACTTTGCCAGAGATGTTCGTTCAGTTGATGACATGTTTCAACAAAGCACAGAAAATATCAGATACTAACTGGTTGGATTTTACGGAAGGACTGAGCATCGCGCGTCGCGTCACTAAGCCCGACGCCTTGATCCCTTTCTCCACTCTTCGTAAAATGCTATATGTTTGGATTATTATAGCATAAATCTGCCTTGTTATCTTATCTCACAATTGTTAGTTAAATAATTGTTCGGTGCGTGGCATGGAATTTTAATACCATGTTGAGCGCTACTTTTGTCAACATTAATTGATAATAGTTATTGATGAAATACTAATCCAATGAGGTCGTTGTCATTTTCTGCGGTTTTATATTGTATAAAAGTGTGTAAGCAGGATGTATGAAACACGAGCCGCTCTTATTTCAATCGGATACTATATGTATGTAACTCGGTGATGTGTATTGCTACATGGGAGATGAAGCTGCACGTACTTTTATTAGTTTCAAATAAGTAATTGCGACAAGTGTGTACGAGCGAGAAAGAGAAGGCCAGGAGAAAGACGAGCGAGTTATTTGATCCAAGTAAAGCGAACTGAAGGGCTTCCCACTCAGGTTTCACATCGGACAACTGCATTCGCAGGGTGAACTCAGGAACTGTCTCCTTGAAATTTGTAATCTCCTCATTTTTTATTTTTAATTGTGAATTACTCGGTGCAGCAATACAATTTGTAGTGTTTCTCCGCACGCAATTCGAGCCATTGTTCTTGATTAGGAACATACATCTCTGCTGGCATCCGCTCCAAGCCCAACGATTCTGGCGAACCGTTTTCAACTGTTCTCGTAGCTGAAAAATTATCCATGAAATATATATACCATTTAAAAATATTATTTCTATTTATCAGTAATTAAATAAAATATATCTATGTATACTTACACACACGTTTCTGCATGGCAATAGCCTCTCCAGGATGTCGAAGAAGCAATCGTCCAACCCCTTCACATCGGCGCAACACTTCATTCTTCAGTAGACGCTCTTTTATGTTTTGTGAAACGATGGAACACCCGGCCATCCAGTGCGATACATAAGCAAAGTCTGTCAAAAGTTGGTGAGCACCTAATTCACTAAATTTGATTCGATGGAGATAGATGTAGTCGAGCCAAGCTTCACACATAATTCTCAACACCATATTGGATATTTCATGATCATCAATCACTTCTAAAACCGGCAATAACACTCTCTCAAGATATATCTCAACATAGGGACTAGTAGAGATATTAGTGATGGTGCTACTCTTTCTCCAATGATTGGAAATTGGAAAGCACATGTGTAAATTCGCCAGGCTGATGACACGACAAATTTTTGCCAAGGTATTGATGCATTTACTCGACGATTCCTGTGATAATAAAAACGATAATAATAGTAAAAATATCACGTGATATAGTAGTATACAAGAAAGCAGTGATATAGCTGTGACTATGTCTTTATACCTTGAGCAGTAGAATATTGGCATTGACTTCGGAAACAATTTTTGCTCGCATTTTCGCACACATGTAGACTTGAACGCTTGTGATATCAATCATCAAATCAGGGGTGTGATCGGCGAGCCTGAGATAAGACAATTCATTGATGCAAGTGGTGAGATCGTTTTTAACGAGAAGAAAGAAACTTTCGAGCTCCCATGTGTGTGCAATCAATCTTGATTCTTGAATTGCCCACAATCTCATCGTATGTATGGAATGATCCAGTCTGTGAAGAACTATTATCTGCTCAGACAGGGGAAGTTCCACCAAAGGTGCTCCAACTACCCATTCACCACCGATTTCGCACTCGTTGCTCAGATTAACCAGCAGTTGAAAAAGCTCCGCAAACATGTGTCCTGTGTCTGTGCCCTGCCGCAAAGAAATCAACGATATTCAATCTTTTTCAGATAGGCTCACGTTTAGTGATTAAAAAAATTACTCAAAAAACATATATTAGATCGGTACTCAACCTCGATGGAGGATGGTCTTGAATCATTTTTAAATGCTGCTATGTAAGCCTCTCTGAAGAGCTCGTCCCAGGATGTAGTCGTCACATGACACCCCAGAGTGTCACTCAAATTCAGTAACGCTGGTCTCACACTTGCTGGTACTAGATTCGTTAAATACGCTTACGATATGGAAGATGAAAAAAATAACATAATAACTAGGATAAAGTCTAAATAAAATAGACATATGCAATTATTAGCTTTCTTATATCCACCAAACGAACCGTCATTACTGCTCTGCACGAATTGATGCAGCCAATCTTTAAGATGATGCGCTCCATGACTGTGACGAGCAGCAATTCCTTCTGAAGACCACCATAAAACAACGTGATCCAATATTCCTGATATCGTAGCCCAAGCGATTCCCTGATAGTAATAGGTCATCCTGGCCAATGCACCTCTTTTGATCTTGGTTTCACCTGACATATCAAGTTGAATTTTTTATACTTTATTAAGATGCGAAATAGTATACTTGAGTGATTATTACAATTTATTACCTCGACTGTCAAGTTTGAAGCTATCAAGTCCAAATAGTTGTGGAGATATGTCTTTTACTGCTGTGATTAATTTCTCAATCTGCTGTGTCTGCTTGTTCACGAGGATCTCAATGCTCTCTATGTCGGTTGGATCAAGGCTTTCATGAAATCCTGGAGCATTGGTTGTCGCGGTACCCGGGGGTGTCATGTGCTTTGTCAGTGCACTGTAATATTATTGATTAATCTTTTACGTTATTGGTGAGTGCATCAGTTGATTTGACCCACCGATATATTTCTACACTCGAATTCTCTGATATCTCTATGTCCCCACAGGGTGGAGATTCAAATTTCTCCTCGCTGAAAGATCGGTATGTCGTCAAGAGGCAATCAATCAGCTCGTGACAGTATTCCTCTGCTCTGTTCTTCGCTAAAACTTGTAAAATACGCATTGCTGACATGGTCTTGGGAGCTTCAAGCATGGATGGGCAGTCATTGGAGAAGATGTTTATCGACGGCTGTGTGATATTACAATTCAACTTGATGGTATCATTGTAGATACTCACCAGTCTGTCATGGAAGTTATTCTTAGTTTTTATAATATTTGTACATCAATTATGAAATATCATAAGAGTTTATTGTTGTTACCTGAATATTTTGCGTGCAAATTCATCATTTTTATAGTCTACAACTTCATTAATGAGATTGTAAATGAACTTTGTTATGATATTTAACGACAGCTTTATAATAGAAGATAAATAGTCAATTTTGAATTTGTATATATTTTGCACAGAGTGAAAAGATGCTGTTGCGGACTGTATAGACTTGTAACAGTCGACGATTGTTTCCAAATCGTCAGCTATATGGTTTAGAATCTGCAGTAAATATAAAAACGTTCATATTGTCAGTGCGATTTTTGTATAAACTTGAAATACAGATAATTTACCTCTGTATTAATGATAAGAGTACAATTTTGAAGCTGTTTAACGATCAATGCAATATTTCGTGTCTGCTTACTCGTTACATTGTTTAGCGCGATAGTGTTCGTAAACCACGATTTAAGCTCCTCATCGGCAAAAGGAAGCCACTTTGTGATATTAACTCGGTAACAATTGTTGTCCATTTGTATTCCTAGACATTGAGCTGGCAACAAGCAACGAAAACTGCAATACTTTACAAATGGCGAGATCTATATTGTTGCTAGGGAAACGAAACAATTAAGATTCGATAATTGTTCTCAATATATAAAACTTTATTTCTTTAAATCATTATAATAATGGCACGGAAATTATACTTAATTTGTTACAGTGAATTGAACTTAATGTTAATAAAAATAATCGTTCAAAATCTTGTATTAGTAGCCATGTATATTGTATCTCTCTTAAACTTTGGGGGAATACGAAAATTCAGAAAAGAAAATAATGAATTACTTCTTTGGTACATAACTAAATAATGAGTTGAATGGTTAAAAATATAAGGTAACTGTTTAATAAATAATTATTTGATATAATGCGATGAGAACTCATTTCTTTTATATAGATGTGTATTCATCCATATGCGTCGCTCTTATCATTTTATAAATATTAATACAAACATCGTTATCAAAATATCAAATATCAGAAAAACATTACGTAATATCTATTTATTTACAAAAATATAAAATTTAATGTTCTTTATGCATTGTCCATATGGCAAGATCTGTATAATCAATATAGAGGACATATAAAAAGAAGTCAGATCTTCATTAAAAAATTTTTACATTACAAAGCAAAGCGTCTGCGATATGTAAATATACAAGATAAATATATGCTTTTGTTCGTTTCTTTTTATCGACTCTTCACTTTAAGAAGGGTAACTCTACATAGTTCTTTAGTAACTAGATATAAATGGTCATGCATTTGTATATGGATATAAAATTCATACATATATCTTGGGGAAATATGGAAATGTCAGTCTGATGATGACGCGTGCAAGGAAATTTTGGTATTGGAATTTGAAAGTTTCCTAGTGGTGTTCAATGGTCGCTTAGGCTTTGGCGGTGGTGTTGGCGGCTTCAGTGAATTCTCTGAATTGTCATCAAGAGATGCCAATATACTTTTGTCTTCACTGGTCACTACGGACGAATAATTACAGTAATCTGCTTCGCGCATTTTCAAAGGCAGAGGCGGTGGCGGATCATCTTCGGATGCAGTACTGTCTGTTGTGCCAACGCTGTCACGATTAATTTTTTTTGCATCGTTCGAGTCGCCTTGCTCACCACTTAAATTTCGGAGGTAATGTTGTGATTGGACGGACCATCGACTACTTATTCTACGTTCTTTTTCCACTTCCGATCTTAATGGTCGCGACGGTGTTAATTCTTGTCTCAACTCAATTATTGGGGTCGTAGGGATGCTCGGCGTCGGTGACACGACCACTGACGCAGTGGTTTGAGTCGTCGCATCAGGAGTAGTGTACCATTGACTCGTCGACAGATCTTGTTTCACGGTATTTGCAGAGTCACTTTTGCGAGAGCTTCTGCGCTTGGAGTCTTTCTTTTTATTAGTCCCAGTACTGGAATTTCCTAAAGCCTTTTGAAGAGATGCTGTCGACAGGATGTGCGATCGCACTGAATAGCTATTCCTGTATAGGAAAAATGATTTATGTAGTATTGTTAACACACAATGTTTGTTAATGGTTACATTTTCTAGATTGGTATGAAATATTGTAAAAACTTACTCTATGCTGACAACGCTTGTTCCAGAATGGCGATGTGTCTCATTCTTTTGAATGTGTTGCTTTCGCATGGTAACGGTTTGCGTCAATGCCTCAATTTGAAGATCGCAAGTCTGTTAATAACGAATCCATTTGAATAAAATTCGGTAAAAATAAATCGGAAATGAAATGGCTTAACACATAGTTTACAAATTAATATTGATATAAATAATAAGACTACTCACTCGTTTGCCATATTTAGCTTCGACTTGAAAGCGCATGGAACTGAAACATTGCTCTAATCGCTGATGAAAAGGTGCCAACTCAGTGGGTGCTCGGGATTTGTGCAGTTGTAAGCCAACGCCCAACAGTGGAATTTGTTCTGCAATGAGACCCTCTAATTTTAAAAGATCAGAACTTGATTCCGGATGAACTTCTCGATAGGCGGGATTGAGAAATGCCTTTTCATAATTGTCCACACCGCCCATAACTGCCGGATCCAATATACCATTTAACTTCATACTCAGGGGGTTTAGAGGGAGACTTGTATCTGCTCGTTGAGCAATTATTAAATCGCGAAGGGCCACATTTGTCGCTTCCATCGTCTCAATGGCATTACACAGAGGACTGACGAGATATGTGTCGCTTGAAGTAACAGGGAACCATCTCAAGATGCCAGGTAATGGAGAATTTATAATCAATACCGTGCGTTCCAGCCACAGAGATGCAAATTCATTCTTATCGTTTGAGTGATCGTGGTTCTTATTACTGTTGATAGTATTATTTATGCTTTCCTTGATTGATTCCCCGTCAGATTTATTGGCCAAGCTCGTTGTTAATGATGACGAAGACGATGAAGATGTCGACGATGCAAATGGTGTATCTTTTTTTGGTGCTGGTCTCGAAAAGCGAAAACGTTGAACATCATTAACTCGATGATATCTGAGTACTGCCTCGGCAGTAATTGGTTTGCCGCTGAGTCGATGCCGCTTTTCATCCATTAACGGTTCCACTTTATTAATTTGCACGTATTGATAATTGGACTCGAGTATATCTATCGTTGGCGGTGATAATTTATTCATCTGCTCGGCATTCGGCAATTGATTCAACGTCCTCGAGCAAAAGTCACTGAGACGTTCATATTCCTTTCCACGATACACGAAAACTTTATTTTGCAGGAACGGTGGGTGACCACGACCATAATAAGCAACACGAAAATACTCTGGCTCTGGTCTTAATTGTTTCACGATTGCGTCGTAGAATTTGGCCATCCTTTTCAGGAGCACTGAGAGTTGCAGATAGTCGTATGTTTCTTCCTCGTATTGCTTGATTAATTCCTTGCACACGACAAGAGCACATTCCCACATCTTGCCCTTGTCAAAGTATTCAATAACGTTATTGTACAATGCCTCCTTGAGTTCACGATGAGTCTGACACAGAGGATAACGATTTGAACGCAACAGTGGTGGTAATGGTTGATCGCTCCAGTCGAGCAATTGGCTATGCAGTTTCAGAGTATAAGCTGCTTCTGTATAATTGTCGCACTCAAGATGTAACTCGCAGAGTTTATTCACGTAACGAATGTACATTTCCTTCCTATTTATCTCGGAGTAAAATTCCAAAAGGTTCACTGTACACAGCATACGATGTTCTTGAGACTCTGTGTTAATTATGTCGCGATATTGCAATAAACGTTCCATCAATTTCGCTACAGTATCAACGAATCGTAAGCCTTGCTCACGCATCGTCGAATGATTCTCACACAATGATCCCATTACTTGAATCCAAAGCAAGCGGAATTGATCATCTCCCCTGCCGCCTTCAATCAAAATATCGAGTTGTGCAATCATCTCGTTCTCATACTCGATAAAATTGGCTTTTATATGTGCTGGATCACGTTTCGTGTCACCATAGCCTTCCACGATTCGAGAACTATAAAATTCACACTGCATCATGTCGAAAAATATAGGAATAGTGGCTTTTCGCAATTCCATTTCAGGAATCAGTGTCATTTCGAGTATTGGGCCTACTAGGCTTGGCACAAATATTATTTTGTGTTGCCCCAAATTAAACCACATCGATCGAATTTCAAAGGCAGTCTCTCTGAAAATTAAAAATGAATTGCAATCAATAAAAATGCCCAATTGTTAACAATATAATTTGTTAATCTGATTATTGCTTTAATTCAAGTACCTGCGCATGTCATTGTAACGTGAGACAATGCGATTACGTTTAGCAGTAGTAAACGTCTCTAACTGAAGGGCCGGTTGTGTCAAGAACGCTATTGCACAATGGAAAAAATTGGACCATGCCTGATGCTCAAAGTCGATAAAAAAGTAATCACGAATCGTTCCAGAAAAAATGCGCAATGACTTTAAAATCACACTGTTCTGAAGCATAATCATTTCACTCCAATCCGTGGAAAAGACACTCCTTGAAACGAGATCTTTAAAGACCAGAAGGATTTCCATTAAAAAATCCAGCAAATCAAAGCGTGTTCCAAAATGATTTGTGTAAATTTCGTAATGGTTCTGTGACATTTGTCTAAATATCGACAGCATCACAGATACCAAGTTTCCCACCAAAGGATTTTCTCTATCCATAGATATAACTGTTTGTATGACTGTTCTCAATGCCGTTAGCATTATTTCCTTGACGTCAGATGCAGTTGAACCAACATCTTTTCGAAAGGTGAGCTCCAAGATATCGGATAAAATCTTAACGCACAATTCCACCTGCAAATTGAAATTATTTAATTGTTGAACATATTTATGAATTCATGCAAATAGTAAATAACAGTGAATTGAGAAAAAAAATCACAACATTATTTATCAATGTACATTCGCCGCATCGCGATAACTCATTCACCAGCACATTACCTCTTCGGAATAGCCACGGTGTTGATTAAGTCGATGCCGATTTTCGCCGAGCAGTCTGGCTACCTTTGCCACACTTTTTCCAGGCGTACTTGATAGTCCCTTTATACGCCAATAACCAAAACCAAACCAAAAGAAATAGAAAAAATGAGACACCTTCCCTCCCCCCCGCCCCATTCATTCGAATCAGGCAAATAATAAATTATTAATCATTCTCAGAGTTAATTTACATTCCTTCAGAACATGGAAGACCAGTAAAAATTGTAATAATGTTAATAACAGTATAAACCACGAGCAAGAGTTAGTTGGATATCTATCGACTGCTAGAATAACGACTACAACTACAACTACAATAGGTCCAAAAATTGTGCGAGTACGAATTTTATCGACTAAATACTACTTAGCGTACATACTTGAACTGAAAAAAGTAAAATGTGAATATCTCACCTCCTCTTTGGCTTCTAGAAGATCGCGAACAAGTATAGTTATTCTCGGTAAAAGAATTGCTCTACATTCTACAGTCAAAAAAAGCGGACTATGCACAATATCATTTACAGTCATCATTTTTTGCTTGGTCAATCTCCCTGGTGGTAGAGTTACCAATAAGTCTGTTAAAATGAGGCTCAATTGTTTTCCACTGTAGACTCGTAGAAGATGAGGTATTGTCGCCGGTATATACTTCAAGCAAGCACCTTGAACTAGTAATGTTCCATCCGTTTCATGACTCATCAACTCGACAATAGACTTTAATAATTCGGTCAATGTTTGTGAAAACTCTTCTTCATCTTGATCAAGTTCAGTAAATAATAATCTTGATTCAACAATGAAACGCATGCAGTACTGCAAGCTCTTCATTGTCTTCAGTAATACGTCTCGTTCTTGGCCATCACTTGTGCTCGCACCGTCAATACGTTTACGTAATACAGCTATCAATTTTTTATATGCCAGCGTTGCTGAAAAACTCTCTGATATATAGAGATCTAATACTGGTTGAAAATGCTGATATTTTCGATCTGACACAAGGCCAATTATGTACAAAATACACTCAAACACCATATCGTCGTACAAATCACAATCAGAGTTATTCATTAAAATGTTGAATAATGCATCTAGGACATCTTGCAGGAATTTCACGACTTCTTCACCGTCAACCTTCATTAATGCAGTCAATGATTCTTTGAGGTCGGTTGACCTCGATGGACTGTTGAGTAGGCCCAACAAGTCAACATTTTGTGTTAATTTTGTCGAGCAGACATTAGTAGCTATTAAAAAACTGTCCTTTGATGTCAAAGTCAGCGGTCCAAGTGTCGGCTTTTTCTCTATGTGTAATTCAGCCCATTCAATTCGCGTTGATGGTAACTTCAAGTATGTAATATCATTTTCTTCATATTTTTTGTGATCTAATTTGTAAACAAGTAACTCGTGCTGTGTATCTTGAAGTGTTGTTCCATTGCGTTGCATCAATCGGACATAACTGAGGGCAAAAGGTTTCTCTGCCCTGTCTTTGGCTTCATTGGAACTGCGATGCTTGAAAGTAAACTTCAAATGGGCCAGTTTGAATTCTTCAATTGGAATGGCAATCTTGAAGGTCTCACACCATCTGGGCTTGTCCTCGTGGTAATAAATTACACTTCGATATTCATCAATAACAGGCGCTCCACCACCGAGGGTAATAACACCTGGAATTGCTACTCCTTGATCATTACACACCTTTACAGTCACTTCGACATTTTTGTCTGTGGATTTGGAGCCTTTACTGAATTCTCCCGAAATCACAGTGAGATAGAGATCATTCCTCACGTCTCCTGGCATAATTACTTCAGGAAATCCCATTTTACGTGCTATCGACACATTTCCAAGAACCAAATGCGGATATTCCTCACGCACCTACAAATGAAACGTAAGCAAAAAGTAGAGGAAGTGACAACAGGTGAATAAAAAGGATACATAATAATAATTAAAAACATTATGAACCTGTTTAGTATCGCCTCGAAGTAGCTTCAAACTCGCCCATAAGCCTTGGCCCCCGGCAATGTTATTACCGCTATTACTAGAGCTCTTCTGAGTATTTGCATCTTTTTGTGCAAGTATTCTACGCAATGTCCCGTCTAAACTTTCCCTCTCGCAACATCTGAATTCAAACAAAAGAGAAAAAAAAAACACACAACCCAACAAACGAAGTGCAACTCGTTAAATACACTAAAAAAATGAGATCCATTAAACTATTCTTATAGATAAAATATTGCAATCAATAAACTTTTGCAGTTTTTAATCAAAGAAAAGAGCTTACTGTAGAAAAGGTATAAAATGGTGGTGCTCCACATCGCCCTCCAACTTGCCAGTAATGTAGAGAGTAATATCCATTGCTGCTACTCCAAATGGTCGCCGCATACTGTCCCAAGTCTTCGTCTTTTGGTTGCATTGGACAATACTCGATCGTCGGTGATCAATTTCTTTGGGTTCCATACCACCCACACGAATAACGTAACAAACTAAATAAACTTTATCTCTTGATAAATCTCTCGATCCGAGATCCGTAAAGAGGACTCTCAAATTGTGAAGTTGATCAATATCTCTAGCTAAACCCTCTTTACTCCATGACACAACATAATTTTCTGCAATTGCCTTGCCTTCTCTACTGTCATACAATGTCAACAGTAGCTCAACGTCTTCCGTCATTTTGCATACAAAATTCCGTACACTGACGAAGAATACGTGCGAATAGACAGGAACTTGTGGTTTCGTTGACTTTTTCTTAGTTTCCGTAGTTGTCTTTCTAATACGCTCGGACGCTATCTCATGATGATAATACAACTGTATTGTGCTTGTTTGCTCTGGATCCAATATATTGCCGTGATTGTCTCTAACGACCATATCTAAGCCAAGTAACTGATTACCAGTGTCAATTTTGGCAGTTGCCAATCTTCTCACGTCTTTTAATTCATCTATTGTCAAAGTGCCACTCAGAATTTTGCTTCTATAGTTGATGAGCTCCAATATTTGTTGTTGGATGGTAACGAAATTTTTGGAATTTGTCTGGAATCAATTTCGTTTATTACTTAAATAAGATTCGAGGATGTAATAGAGTTAATATAGGATAACAGCCCACAGGCACAAATAGATAAGAGACTAGACGAAGGACTCGAGAACTTGTGGGATAAAGAACTTGAAAAAGAGTGGGCTACAATACATGCATTAACTTATAACGAAATGTATAAATACATAGCCTTCAATGAAGAAGATTAAGGATACTAGGAAAACAATGAAGGAAACGGGAATGACGAGACATGGGCTAGATTAAGATGCGGAAATGTAGACAGACACAAAAAGAAAGGGGAAAAGAGTTGGGATTGTAGACTGTGTAATGGAGAAAATGAGACACTAGGGCAACTCTTCTGCTGTGATAAGGCCACAGAAAAACAGTGCGAAGAGATAATGTATGAGATAGATAAATGGAGATGTGGCCGGAAGGGGGAAGAATTAAGAGAGGCAATAATTACCATGTTGAAGGGAACTGTGATCAAACCAATATGTGAATATGTAAGAGAAGTAGAAAGTAGAATCAGAATGAGAACAATACAGGAGTTAGACGAGAACGATAGAGCGCAATGAGAGGATATAGTTAAAATTTTCTCAGAAAATACA
>JABSMT010023821.1:0-16397 GCA_018902335.1 Eumacrocentrus americanus | reverse complement strand
TGTAACAGACAGTGCTCTATGTAAAAAAAGAAAAAATATATAAATTATTGCTTTCAATCATTTCTCTACCACAATGAGCGATACTCTCTACAAATAAATAGATTAGAAAACAAGAAAACAATTCAAGACAATCAGATGTGCCTATATTCTAAACAAACCTTTGGAGCAAATAAATCTTAAATTCGACGAAAAAATCACCTCAGAGGTGGACCTAAATATTTCAGGCTTGTTGAATAAAAGCAAGGTGGTTGCTCGATAGTCATCAATTTGACTTTTACAGATGAACCATCTGGTGCAGCACATGGATCCGAGGAAATTTGTCTGAAGAATGTACATGGTCGATCAGCTATTCCATCCTCATTCGGATCGACTTTGTATGGAGGGCTCAAGATATCTAGAAATGCAGCTGGTCCTTTAACACACGTTATTTCATGGAGATTGTAGTCATGTGGCGATAAAACACAGGCTGGCTCATGTTCCTGTCGTGTAATTGAAGGATGTTTTACAGCAATTATTTCTTCATTAGGCTGTATATTGTGTCCCAGAGGACTTTGTGTTGTGTAGCTCTCAATCTTCACTGTACCACTGATTACCTACGAAATTCAATAAAGAAACAATGCCAATTAATTACAGAATGATGATTGAACATTCATAATAGACATTAGACATTAATATACCTTGAGTAATCCATGCATTCCTGGATGGTCGTGCATGGGCAATGTAACTCCATGTTTCAGCAAAAATACAGCAATTGTTATGTCCTGATTTTCAAAGACATCAATAACACACATTGGAGCTCCATCATTTTCAACGTAATCGAGTACATTTTTGTCGACTTTCACGTCGTCTGCCTTGATATTATTCATCAATGCATGTAGCTTATCAAAATTCTTTTGACACAACTTGTAACCAGCAGTTGCACGACCAGTAAATGTTTTTAGAGCTTGTCTCCATAAAACTTCAATTGGTGAGGACATTGTCTGTTATTCACACAACTGAGATAACGATAAGAATAGTTTTGTATTTGTATTGATCGTTGAAAATCAAATATTACATTTATTTGTTTGTTCTTTGTGTTTATTGCAATCACTTATGGTTTAACCTCAATGATGACCATGATAGACATATCTTATGTGAATAGGAAATATAAATAAAAAAGGGTACACATGATTAAATAAAATTAAAGAAAGATTAGATGATATCTCGATGTGGATAAATTTCTTGATTATATGGCTTATCAATGAAGTATGGTCGTGTAACGGTTCTTATTGCTCGTAGCCATTGGGCTTTGTTGACAATCGTCAGGGTTTATGTGTAGGTCTGTTGATGTATACATGCATTAGATGTATATGTATGATTACAAAGCACTTGAGAGTAATTGCCTGAATGAAGAAGATCTTGATTGTTATATTAGCACAGAGAAAACAAAAGTTCATTGTGTTTATTGTTGAATGAAGTATCAAGCAGGATTCAAAATGCCATGATAATATTGTTTATTTATTTATTAAACAGTTCCTAGTATTATCTGTTGTATATCAATAATAATTCAGTAGTGAAGAGGTAAAAGAAGATAATTCAAAAATTATGAAAAATTTTCGACATTTTTATTTTTGGGAATATCTCAATAATCTTGAGAGATACGATAAAATTTTATGAAAGCTTTTTTGTAGGGAATTAAATTCTCTACAAAAAAGGTTCTTTGCATTTTTGTCGTATCTCCCATAGTTTTTGAGATATAATCAATTTTGTAAAACATTTTTAATGAATAAGTTATCTCGGCTTATCTTCTTTTACTGCTTCAGTATAAAATTATATTCTCCAGGAAATGTACACTAATTGTTGGTGTTTATGATATATCTAGGATAGCAAAATGACTCACATATGAATTGAGTAAATATTTGTGTATTTATTTGAAATTATATGTATGTACACAAGATTTTCGAGCATGGAGATGAATAGTTTCGTCGCTCGAAGTCACAGTCGTTTACAAGGAAAAATGGAACTATTATGTAGTTATAGTGTAATTGATAATTTTCAAAGCGTTTAAACGTTCATTAAGAATAGTACTTTCGCATTCTAGTTAATTCCTAATAAATTGTAATCAAATATTTTCTAAAGATATCATGAAGCAATTGATTTCCTTGATTTTGTTTTTCTATATACAGCTTTTGTAATAACAACAGTTTGATTATCTAAATTACTTTTAAAGACTTAGGCATTCGTTTTAACAAGCTCAGAAGAATAGCATGGTGATATAATATATAATTATTTTTGAGATTAACACAATATTATATTTATATATAGTACATGAGTAAATATATAAAATCTTTTTCAACTGTGAAGAATGTGGCAAAAATAGTAGTGACGATAGGATCAGGGCAATGTGAAAATTTCATTAATCTTATATGCATGATTTTCTTTAATTTCTAATTGTGTTAAGTTTCTTCGTCATAGCTCTGATAGATGATGTGTATATAACGAAGAATTAAATTGGCACAAGAGAAAATGTGCGAGATATTAGATATAAATTCGTTTGCTTGTATGCCATTTTTTTCAATTCAGGGTATATGTATAGATGAATGATTAACGTTTGGTCTTTTTAAGAATATCGCAAAAAAAATGCACATATTTCAAAATGTAAATATACTTGATAAATAAACAGGCATGATCATTATATTGAAATGAAAAACATCAAGTCTACATTAAATTATTGTTTCTAACATAATTATCACTCTCGAAATAGAAATAAAAGTCCAGGACATATTTATTGCGTCGAAGATTGTGCGATGTATTGAAAAAGGCGCTTTATATGTGGCTAAATCCCATTTTTTTTGTATCGATTATAGACAAGAACGGTATATTCATTATTAGTGAAACGATGCAAAGATCTCTATAAAATTTAATAACTGTGTGACCTCTAATTGATTTCTATAAAATTTAATTAGCTTATGCCGTATACAGAGCAAAGATCTGTGAAAAGGTCAATTTCGATCGTTCAAATGTTCCCCCTGCATAATTATTAGTAATAGATTTATTTTAATGAGCATAGTAAAATGTGTGCAAGAGACGAGTTTTTTTTTGTGCAAAAAGCATTTTATGCCGCTCGTTGAGCAGTGCAAATCACTTGGCGGACGAATAAAACGTCAGAGAGATCTGGTGGGAAGCGAGAAGAAGAGTGTCGATTATTCTCTTTGGAAATTTTCTAGATTCATGAACGATTATCATACCCCTACATCACCCTTGCGGAAAAACAATCGTATATGGGTAACATTATCGTGAACACTCGAAATCTAGAACAGGATTTATTTCTCCAAACGATTTATATGTGATGCAAGAACGCGGCATTAGTAATATATCTATTGAAGCCTATAAAATACATGAGTCCATTCGTTTCGGATACAAATATCTCCAGGAAATAAATAATGATTATTGATAAAATTAATTACTTCCTGAATTTATTTTATGGAACTGTGCTTTCTCTAAATGTTTTAGGCAAATGCTTGAGGATGAAGATTATGATGTACATTTAATAGCTTCATTATAACACCGATATATATATATAATGCTATACAAATTTAATTGGAGGTAGAAAATAATATCAAAATTGGACTAGAGCCGCCACAAAATTGGCACGATGAACCATGACGCCAAAAATAATAACAATAATTAATAATAGTAAAATATGAGCTTGTCAAAATAACTACGTTTAACTTGTAACTTAAGTCGTCATAATCAATCGTGGAAGATCGTCTTTTATCGAAGTACTTCATCAATTATCCTTAAAAGTATTGTAACGACAATAATAAATAATTTTTTGTCGATTTCGGGTGTCGCATCACTAGCAATTATTATCGAGAACTTCGCGTCTCATTAGTGGCCCCATGATGACACTGTCTCGAACTTAGTCAAGTCGTGTCTGTCGAAGTATGTTTCTTGGTCAATGGCAGGGATGAGAGTTGTTGGTTTTCGGGGATATGCAGGGTGAATCAACATTATGAGAAGGTATTACGTCACGTCATTCTGTCGAGTGTCCCAGTAACTGGACACTCTCGACATGGTTTCGATGTATATCTGCGTAGTTTGACTCTCTATTGAGCGTTTGTCATCCTGACGATAACAAGGTGTTGCTTTAAAAAATTCATAAATCATTTAACTGGTCATTATAATCCTATTCACGACCGTTCGGTTTTGGTAGGACTAGGGCTGGGACTGCGCGAGGAACTTGGTGAGCGGGAGCTCGAACTCGAACTGGACGACCTTGCCCTCTCGCGTAATTTTTGTTCGACCTTGTTCTTGTGATTCCACAATGGACCACGAATAACCTTCAATGTTGTCTCTAACTCGTAGGCATGGTCTTTCAGCATATTGTATCGGTTCAAATCGAAGCTTACAGCCTTTACTCGCTTGTGAAATAATTTCAGATATCGCCGGTTCATTACGTCTGACGCTATGTATTCCTAGAAAAAAAAATGGCATTGGCATTTAAAAATTGAGTCGAGTGTGATTGATTGTTCATGAAGATGGTTCATCAGAGGCACTCACCTCTCTCGTGTAGATGAAGTAGCTATAGCAGAGTATGCTCGTAGCATACGTGGCAAAGTAGGTCACGGGTTCCATAATGTCCCACGAGTACTCCCACCAGGTCAATCTGGCAATAGCGCCACACTGTAAAGCCATGCCAACGAGAATTGCCCATGTACAAAATTTGGCTCGCTTCTCAGATGCAACTTCCAGCTCCTGTCTTTTCTGAAAAATTCATTATACTCATCTCGTATCACTTCAAATATACATAGGCATTGAGACAGTTTCTGGCGAGTATTCTACAAACCATTTCCAGTGGCTCCAACTCCAACATAACTTGCTCCAACTCTGCCACCGCTTCTCTCTCTAAAATCGAGTTGTACTCTTGGCAGTGGAGGGTTTCGTAGAGCTGACTTACTATGGCCTGGACGTCTGATAGCTTCTCGACAGCCTCCTATTGTGCGACCACGAACAGAGAGAATATGATTCATTTATGCAAAGATGGTGAAAACGTGGGAGAAATATTGTCAAATATAATACACACCATTGAGTATCTTTCCTGACCGGGTGGAGAAACGTCGTAGGTCACATCGTTAATAACGAGCCTGAAGTCGGCATCCAGGAGGGACTCTATTGTGTTATTACTACTTATTCTAATACCGTCTGCAAAAAAAGAGAATAATGAATAAAATTGATATTTATAATAATACTATTATGAATGTTCTCTTGAATTAGAGGCTCACCTAACGTTGTCACACATGCTCTATCTATTCCACGATCCTCCGACTTCAACATATGAATAAAATCGCCGACGGTGTTCGTGATTGGCTTGAAAGTAAACATGCATTTCTCTCTCCTCGACGGCAGAGGTACTGTGATCCTCGGGAAGCCTCGATGAAAATTCACAGTCACGCCTGGAAATAATCCAAATCACAAGAAATAACAAATTAATAAATCACATTCTCGTCAATTTGTATTCATCCTTAATTATTTTATCCAGGTTCACAATTAATAATTCATAATCATTCAATCACTCGAATCTATTCAAGAGGCAGAGGGGTTGAAGTAAGGCATAAGAGAGGAAACAGGTCTCTTCTATCATACACTACTCGCGTGATAATCACGCACGATCGAGAGCCAGGCCGTATAACCTGGTTAAGAGCCGTTGATTTGAAGAAGCTATCAGAGTGTGTAGAAACGGAATGAGAGGATGAGCTGGTACACAACGCGGTAGCCAATATTTCCGGGTTAAGCAGAACGGAACCACAGCAGAGAATCCTATATAACACATACATAGCCGACTCCAGTGTTGTAGCCTGAGGCTAAGCAATTTCCAACGCAGATCACATCAGCCCTCTATTCAGAAGGGGTAGATGTTTTGTGACGGCCTGATGGGTTTCTTCTACCTTCAAGTAATTTATTCTGCTGTATACAATTAATGCAAACAAAGCTGCTCCATACATCGATTCATAAGTGATGTTTCTAAATCGGGCAGCATCCACAATGAGTCATTAATTAATTATTACAATAGCCGACCGGTGAATCTCAATCTGATTATAATTCTGCATGGTCACTTGTATGAATCGCATATGGACCACACAGGGAAAATTGAATTCTCGGTTGGGTTTGTGCGGGCGATGTTCGTCCGGCGGAACGTGTGGAAGTGGCAAAGAGCCGCAATCATCACCTTCTCTCCCCGCTACTAATCTAACTTTGCGCAAATCCCCGCACGCGTCTTCACCTGTCCTATCAGTTTACCGTGAGACCGTGTACAATTAATAACTAGTGTATTAATATTGTGCGCGGAAGAAATTAATCCTTCAGAGACTGGTCCATCTTTCTCTCCATGTCTATGTTGCATTGGATTTCTTTCCCTATTCAAGTTATGCTTTAATTAATTCATTGGGTCGAAGCCGAATAGCTAAGACCCTTTCTGGAAAAAATCAACGTAAGATACTTCTTCAATCGTTCATAGATTGGAAGGCAACTCATTTCAGCTTTTTTAATTGAACTTAACGATTTCAAAGTGCAACTGTGCCTGTGAGAACGTCGAGCTTCCAAGCCATCTAGCGCTGTGGTGAAGAGACACTTCTTGGCTCGACAGAGAGCTAAATATAGCACGCGCCAAACTACAAATCGAAATTCAATTCACGAACCGATGAGATCAACTGTATCAGACAATTGGTAATTTACGTGCAACTCGATCTCTCACCCTCCCTTAGTAGCTCTCTTGAGAGAGATTGCCACAATCTACCATCATGGGCGGTGTGCAGAGTGGAGCGAATAGTCTGGGAGATGCATTGTGGACGCACGAGAGGCAACGACAAAAGGGCCAAAGGTCGGTTCAATATATACATAGATATGTATATTTTTTTTATAGACAATCTAATTAATTTTTGTTACGTCTAGAGAGTTTTCTCAAAAATATTTACATTTTTAAAGGCTAACTTCTACGAAAGAAGTTAATTTACGTGTAGGGTCTTAGTAGAGGAAGCAGGAGTTGGTGTGCTTGATTTAACCCAGCGATTGCACGTTTTACGGGCACGTAGATGCTTGAGGCAAGTTTGTTCTTCTTCTTCTACTTCGGTTAGTACCATCCTCTACAGACTTCGGATACCTTTATACGGTACACCTTGGGTCCATCCAATGCGCTTGAACTATTTACAGAGTTTCCTTACACTTGAAATATCGTTATTCCACTTCCTTTATTAACACTCAGCTCGTAAACTAGGCAGTGAAGTGTGAACTTCTTCATTCAAAATATTATAATCTTGAGATGGAGATATTTAATTAATAATAATGTTGTCTTTCACTTCCAGATTTAATTATTAATTTGAAAAAAAAATATCACTATAGAAAGTACAATTAAATTAATCTGTTTCTTTTTTTCTCATGTGACTTTTCTTCACACTAAGCTATCAGTTAATGACTAATCGCTAATTGGTGCACTGTTGCAGCGGTCAAGCAACGCTTATTAGCACATGATCGTGGTCTAGTTGCTCATCTTCACGTGAAGGAATTATATGCGTCGCTGAGACACTCCACTTCCCGCGTGTGCACACCTTATTATATTTTTCTTGAGAGTTCTAATTTTTTTTCTCTCTCAATAATACAATACACACATTCTCTGCATAAATGCTGTTCAATGTAGTGAAGGGAGAATGGCTCAAAATCTCCAATAATCCTCATTGTAGAGTAGTTAATTCTCATTTGAGGATATTCTACAACATACTGGATATATCATCAACAGGGAGAAACCTTGGGAATCCAATTAATTCGACGTGCGTCGAATAGATTCTCGACGGACCGTCGGCAGTCCAAAATGAATATGTATATGTATGGCAGTGGCGAGAGCCTATTCGCACAGCGAAATGCGGTCAGACCATTGGCTTTGTTCTGCGGATATCTCTTTGGTAATGGTCGATGCAGAACACCTGGATGATCACTAAAGTTTCACGTTTATTGGCAATATACATATACACAAAACTCTATACCTAAAATGCATCTCTACAGCTTCCCAATCAGATCTGTAGGTATAACTGATTGGGGCTGAAACTCAAATAGACAAACAGAAAGTATTGGAGAAAACACGTCAAGCTTTGGAGCAGTTGAGAGAGTTAGTAGTTAGTACAGAGAAATGTCAACCTTGCTTATAATTACAGATCGTTAATTACATCCGTCGAAAGGATTATTGTCTCTCTTGAGGTTTCCAGGCATGGGAGAAGGGAAAGCGAGAGGAAGGTGATGGTAAAAGCGGGGTATAGCGGAACACCGGACATCCGTAGTGGATGGATCATACAGTGATGCTTTTCGTTGCTGAACACGGATTCGTGCGTGGAACATATCAACGCACGTTATTCAAGTCCGGTATTCCTATATTACATACCTCGATAGGTATTATACACATCGCCTCGTTTCACTCTCGACTGGGCGCTCTGCATGCCCCACAACTGTATTTGGGTACATCCGTGGGTATTTTCTGTATAGGTATATCCAACTAATACAACGATTGGAGTAAAACAAAGCACCCGTCTGGCGGATCGGGGTTTAGTGGGTACTCCTGTCCAGCTCGTAAGCTCACTCATTGAGGAAAATGCATTGGGACTGGAATACATCGAGTGACATTGATGGGATCAGTGTAATCCTTTTTTTTCTTTGTCGACGTTGCTGAGTGTGAGAAGTAGGTGGATAATTATTTGAATGGATTGAAGAATTGTGGAGTAAAATGTTCTCCGTGAAGATTGTCTACTGTCAAGTGACTATGGAGTTTGCGGAGCCTAGTGGAGATGGGTGTGTTTAAAATAGAGTTAATATTAATAAAAAAAATTAACATATGTTGAGACACACTTCAGAATGAAGAATATTCCATATTTCTATTGTTGACACTGATGAGGACACACTATACCCACGCTTTGTAAAAATACATTCAAAACTGGTGGTGACTCTGACAATGAATAACTCGGTGGCTGGGTAATGAGCTTCCATGGAGGATCTACAAAAGCGAATTTAAGTGACGTGTCCGGTGACGTGTAATAATGGCTTAGTGGCCGGACGCGCGATAAAGTGCATTTGTCGACGCGTAACTCGAAGTGAAAAAGCTCGACGAACGAGAGGAATCGTTGCGGCACAACCTACACATGTATATCTGTATATACATATATCCATGGAGGGAAGTGAAGAGCCATGAAAAATGAGAAAACCCGAGCATTGGACACCCATCGATATCAGCTGAAATACGAATAGCAAGCCGAGGCAAATCGATGCGGTTGTGGCGCTCATCGATTTCCATTCTTCTCGATGTTGAGAGAAAAAAATCAACTGGTTACAATTTCACTTTTATTGCTTAAATCTGATTTTTTTTCTTCAATTTAATTTCCATCGCAAAGAAAAACTGAGTTCAAGAACAATAATTCAACATGTTGACAAATTTTTCAACGTGAAAAAAAAATAATTTTTATTTTCTCCGAGCGAAAATGCACACTTACAACAGTTGCACTGACAGACGTAGCTGCAAAAAAAGACTATAAATTGTACTGATGTATGTATGATGCCCACTGTAAACTCTGTGATTTGAGTAATGTTGACTGAAAAATCAAAAAATGAAAGAGTATCAACATTGCTCTTATCACTTTGTCGTCACTTGGAGGAATGAGATGAAGTCCACGAGGGTCCACATTTCGTCGAACCACGATGCTTGATGCGGAATTAATTATCTAAACATCGATCGATTAGCTACATGATTATTTATATCGCTCTTGTTGTTATTATTTCAGTATATAATAAATTACTAAATGCTCGTGGTAAAATTGATGTCGTTAATTTCCATTGAGAGCTGATTAATTCATCAAAGTAGCTAGTCGATCGTGTGTGCGTGTAGCATTGATAAGAGCGAGGGATTCCGCAATCCATGGCCTAGAGAGAATTTGTGCTCGTTTGCGAAACAAAAAAAATTAAAGAGGAAGAAAAAATTGAATTTTTGAGACTCGCAGCCCCTTCCGTGGTAGGTTTTAGTGCCTCGCGAAACAAGCAACTTGTCGACTGTCTTGTTTCAAGAAGTGCTTTGTATTATATTGTAAAGTAATATGACAGTTCTTGCTGCGTTGTACAGTGTTTTCTAAGTATCTAGTTTATAGTGTGTAATTGAAACATTGTATTTACATTCTAAAAATAAGTGATCTGTATCAAATTCATTCTCGTAATAGCCTGTACTCCTACTTATGTAGATGCTAAAAGTGATTTGTGTCATAAATCTATAAATAAAAATTAGCAATTTGAGAATGTTGTCAATTACTCAATCATTATTATTCATTTTGACACTATCCAATTTTATGTTACAAAATTCATCATATCTCGAAAACCATACGAGATACGACAAAATTGCATCCCACCAATTTTGTAGTAAATTTAATTCCCTACAAAAAAGGTCTCATGCATTTTTTTCGTATTCCCCACAGTTGTCGAGATATCTGCAAAAATGCAAACGCAACCGTTTTATCAATTTTTTTAAAGCCTTTATTTCTATACAGCGAACATTATTTTTCACACCTTGGTGAACAGTCGCTTCTGGTGTCTGAAAAGAATTGAAGCCTAAAAACATTCACAGCATTCAGAGTATAGACACAGGGAACCTTATAATTGCAATTATTAACAAAAAGCGAAGCAAGTCTCATTATATTCTCACACTTGATGACACAAGCAGCACCATCATAACTAGACCTCCCAGATTTATCACATTCCTCTGAATCAAACATATAGAACCTCCCATAGTGCTGCATCACAGCGACAGCAACATTTCTCGTATGAAGAATGCCAGCACAGTTATTCCTAAAGAAAAGTGTCAATGCTTGTGCCAGGTCATGCACAAGCAGGATGCCAGCAGTGGTGTGACGATGAATATGAATGTGTACTTTAAAGTCACCCACAACAAAGACAGTAAGTAGTTCAGAAGGAGAAAGAGTTCGTGCACCAGAACGAGTCATTCTAGCACTGTCTTTGTGTAAAATATCTCCGTATTTCAGTACACAATCAATTAAATCTGGAGTCCAGGTGGATGGTACGTGTAGCAAGCCCACGACAATAGCAACTGCAGCCACAGCTGTACTCTGAAGACCTCGAGTCTTCACGTCAAAGGCTGGATCCCTCATGTGAGTCGTCCCCAGGAGAACCGAAAGCTCTTCATCAACTTGAAAAAACTGTGTCAGGGTCTCCAGGTCCACTGTGACTGTCTTTTTGATTCCAGTGACTGGAATGGGCGCCTCCATGCAGTCCATGACTGGTTGGAATCCAGCAGGACACGGCAGAGGTTCAATAATCGTTGTCCTGACAATTGCTCGACAAATAACAAAACTCCCATATTTCTCGGACTCGTCAATGTTCGCAAAGATTGTATCATAGAAGGGCTCCATACAGGCAAACCACATGATGCAAGCCACTCCATGCTCGTCTTCAAGGCCCTGATCATTCCTGGCACGAGGATCGAACATAAAATAAACTCCTTGATCCTTCCAAAGAGCCACCATGAAGCGACCTGTTACTAAAATTCCTGCACGATTGTCTTCAAAGAATTTACGAAGACCTTCGTCGAGAAGAATAGGTGGTGCTGGTGGCGCCGGAGGTTCCCTTCTCTGCTTTTTCTTTTTTCCCTTGGCCCTTGCTGGCTTCTTTGACTTCTTCTTGCCCTTGACCTCTGGCTCTGGGGGAGGATTAGCCACCAAGCCGGACACCGTCACTGATTCTATGTCTGCTGTCAGGACGTTCACGCCCACCCGGAAGACTCTAATGATGTCTGGAGGCTTCAATTTCTCTTTTGTTAGTCGAGTCTTCAGTGATTCGCGATGGACATTGCAGCCAATTACTAAAATGTCTTCTAGAGTCTTCTTAGTCCATGTTATAGGAGTTTTTATCAATGACATTCCAAGAGCTACTACGCAGTTGGCGGCAGTCTGTCGGTTTTTGATCACATCTGGGAAGATATCTGATCCTTGGTGGATTCCTGCACGTAGTATTGCTCGTGCAGCGCCTGAGAGTGGCTTGAATGCATTCAAAGGAGGCAAATTAGAGGGTCTAATAGCTGGACTAGGGTCGAATTTCCATGGGGGAAGTTTATTCCAATTTGTAACGTTAACTGCATGAATTTCGTAGTCTCCCTCATTGTCAACCAGGCTACTCAGGTGATCAGCCATAAGTTTAATAGCTCTGAAACGTATTAGGCAAGGTTTCTTGATAGAATCCTCATCTCCCGGGAGCAAAGAATCAGGAATTAGGCAGTAATAATGATTCTTAGATTTCCAAATAGCAATATTAACGTCTTTGGCCACTGTCATAACACCAGAGATATAATCATTAAAGAAATTCACCAGTCCAGTTGTCAAGTCCTGTATCTTTGGGGGCTTCCCCTGGATATGTCCAGCCTGAACGCAGTCGGTGATTGTCAAATCCAGTCGTCGATTGGACAGAAAGAATTCAGAGATAATTTGATTGACTCGAGGAGAAGAATCATCACCTAATCGAACTACAGATTTTGCATGAAGTTTGTCTCCTGTTATTATAACTTCGTCAAGAACTTCAGGAGTCCAGAGACGAGGTTCGTAAGCCTTGGAGAAGATCACTGCTATAAGTGCAACAGCAGCACTCTGCTTGCCTCTATTTTCCTCCTGAAACCTCTCGTCTGTCGTCGAGACATTTCCAACGAGCTCCCAGACACCATCAGACTTCTTGGGGAAGTGATGCCACAGATCTTCAGCTGAGGTTGTCTTCCTGAGACGTTGATTCTCAGCTACTCTTGTCTCGTACTCATTCTCTAGTCTCACCGCATCAATCGTAATATTGTCCTCAGGTTGAGCAATCGACTGCTGAATCCTCGCAGCCAAGGAAGATATATTTGTGAACCACAGAACTGTAGCAAAGCCATCATCTTCTCCACGACTGTCTCTTCCCCTTGGATCCATCGTGAAATAAATATTCCCTTCCTTCCAAATAGGCAACATTTCATTGTTCTGCCTGAGAATTCCCATAGAATTCTCTGTAAAAAATTCCCTCAGGTTATTATCCAGCTCTGCAGCTGGTGCGGTCGTTAATGACTCTTCAAGGAGGACTGTGACTCGATTTACTCCAATGTCAAAGGATTCTTCAATCTCACTGGGAAGGAGATAGTCCCTGAGAGGCTCTGGAATTTTTTCCTCTTCTTCCTCCTCTTCCACGGGCAGATTATCAACATTGTCCTGGGTTATTTTGTCCCCTAGTTTGAGGATATCGTCGAGAACTTCTCGATACCAGAGGTGGGGATTGTAGAGCTTGCTCATGGCTAGAGTGACTAGAGCATTGGCAGCTTGTTGCTTGTTTCGAGTACGTGGCTTAAAGTGCGTGGGATTCCTTTGATCAAAGCTTGCAGTTAAATAAGCTCCATCATCATTCAGCTCTGTGTAAACATTCAGATCAGGTTTAACAGGCGTCTGCTTGTCCAATTGGATATCTTCGTCAGTCATTGACTCACAGATTGACTCGACTTTGAATTTATGAATAAAGAATTCATCAGTCCCCTCTGCTGAAGGGTTCACGTTCATTTGGATACGTCGAGCGAGTTCTGAAGGATCCAGAGCACGAATGACACAAGCTGCAGGCTCGTCCTCGTCTTCAGGACTGCGTTGACCAAGTTTACCTCGAGGATTCGGATCAAAGCAGTAGTAGGCTGTTTCTTTGATAGCTTCTTTAGGACTTTTACCTTTGACTTTTTGTTCTTCATCGAATTTCCATATTCCCACCGCTAAATCCTTTGCTTCGACTATTCCATACTGATGTTCATTGAAGAAACGAGCTATTCCTGTCTCTAAATCAGACAATTGAGCGTCACCTGTTACTTTGAGGTCTCCAACTACTGAAGACTCCTCAACATTTATTTTAATCTTTCGATTTTTGATGTAGAGATGTTTCTTCAGGTTTCTCAGTGTTAATTCCACTTCTTCCTCGTCCTCTGGAGGTATACACCAGTTGTAGTACTCATCACCTTCTCGAATTGCCTCGTCCACGGTCTCCCTAGCCCATGCATTCGGCGGAACATCCTGAGCCTTTATTAAAGCAATCACAGGCATGGCAATGCCTTGAATTCCTTGACTTTCGTCTCCTAACTCATCCGACTCGTTTGATAAACTTCCCAAGAGGACCCAAGTCCTTCCGGCTTCGCCTGGCTGGAAGTCACACCATGCACGAGTGCCTGGGACGTCGTCCACGACTGTGATATGTCTGATTATAAAGCGATCGTTCTTCTTAGCTGGATCCACACTCTTCAAGAAGTGTGCAACGAGTGAATTGATGTTGGGGAAACGCATTACACAGCTTCTTCCCTCGACTTTCTTCTTCTCTGGACCTATATCCTTCTTCTTGGTCTTCCCACGTGTCCCTTAAAACAAATTGTACGTATTGAGTTGATGGGTTTTGTTGAACAAAGTCCAATTTGCATAATTACCCTTCTCTTCAACGACTCTCACACCCTCAACGTCGCATTGACGAGGGTCGAACATGTAGAAGCAGTCGTCCTGGGTCCAGACAGCAACTGCCATCGAAGAACACTCGATCATCCCATCTTTATTCACCAAGAAAAATTCCTCAAGAGCTTGTTTCAAGTTTAGTATCGAAGGTAGCTTAGAACTGAGAGTGCCAACAACAGTAATAAGATCCACGTCGACAAATAACGTTCTTCCCTCAATCATGATCTTAGTGTCATTGAGGTCTGCTGCAGTCATGGATTTCATTGATGGCTTGACTGCCTTGACTTCAGCATACAGAGAATCACCCAGAGTGAGAATTTCATCGAGCTTTGGTCTCAACCAAGTCCTCACTGGGTAAACCTTCTTCATGCCAATAGCCATGACACAATTAGCAACATTCTGAGCTCCTTTTCCCTTGTAAATGTCACTGGATTCATGAGTCCAGCCGTGGAGGATAGCCAGGTCTCCAGGAAGTTCTTTAAATGTCGATGGAATATTTATTTCCATGTTATAGTATGGATAGCCAGTGTCAAAGGAGCTCTGGTCCACTAGAGGCTCAGTGGCAAATCTCGTATCAATGCTGTAATTAGAGATAGTGATAGACAATGGTTCTTTAGTGATTACTGCTGCAGTTGTCTTCTTTTCGCCCTTTGGAATGACTTTAGTGCAGTCCAAGCTCTTCTCATTCAAGTCTATAGGGTTGATGGACCTCAAGACACTCTTGTCGACGACGAATTGACCCTCTGGAGCCACTCCTCGGTTGATTGGAGTCACCCTTAAGACTGTGACTTTGTCAATGCAGTAACGAGAGTCGAATTTTTTGTTCAAGTTGCTGAGAAACAATTCTCTCATGTCGGTCAGACATTTGAATCTCATGATGCAGGCAGCTCCTTCTGGGGATCTTGCTCCTGTTTCTGAGCACGATGAGGGATCGAAGTAGAGGAAATTGTGCTTGGGATGACGCCACATAGCTACTGAGGCTCCCTGTGCTGTTATGATTCCAGAATCGTTGAGCTTGAAGAAACGTTGGAGACCATCAGTGAAGTCTGGACAACCGACTGTCTCGCTGAAGAGATTGCCAAAGATGCCACTTTGTTTCGTGCATATCAAGCACTTGTAGTCTTCGATGAAGAATTCAGGATAGACCATGCTTGGAGTCATGTAGAAGTCGTGTCTAACTCGATTTCGAGTCTGACTAATGCGAAATAGTTTGTCTCCATGCTCTAGAATTTGATCTACATGATTAGTTGTCCAGTCTTTTGGCTCGAATAAACGACCAAAGACTATTGCTACGGTTGAGCATGGAGATGCCTGCTGTCTTCGACTTCCAAACTTGAAGTGCTTGGCATTCATTGAATAAGAGCCACGAAGAATTGCTGAAGTTGATGTCAATACTTGAAATCTGTACCACTTATTGCGAAGCTTAGTTTTATTATTTAATTCAGAGACTTCTCTGCCATCGTTATTGTTAATTAATGTTGATTCTGGTTGCATTTTTGTTATCTCTAATTATTTTAGTCGGTTTACTTGAAAATTTAATTGTTAGTTAGTGGAAAAGAAGATTAAACAAGGATTATTTTGACATTTTTTTTTCAAAAAGAAAATAGAGGTTGTAGTAGCTCAATTATTTTCGTTGAAATTCATCATGAGTGAAAATTTAAAAAACATTTAGCTTTTTAGTTTTCTCTCGTTTATTGTAGTTGTATAGTAATAATAGTGGCAAAATTTTAGATAAATAATTACAGTAAATATTTACACAAACATATAATAATAAAGACAATTAATTTAATTAATACAACTCGGTCGATTTATGGAGTTGTATGTGAAGAAAAGAAAATTAGAGAACGATTTACAGCGACTGACGAGTGTGAAAAAAACTCTTGTAGAATTGTT
>JABSMT010023710.1:0-16400 GCA_018902335.1 Eumacrocentrus americanus | reverse complement strand
ACTCAAAAATTATGAAAAATTTTAGACACTTTTATTTTTTCAAATATCTCGAAAACTTTGAGAGATACGATAAAATCTTATTAGACGTTTTTTGTAGGAAATTAAATTTTCTACAAAAAAGGTCCCTTGCATTTTTGTCGTATTTCCCTTAATTTTTGAGATATAATCAATTTTGTCAAAGGTTTTAGTGGAAAAGTTATCTCGACTTATCTCCTTTTACCGCTTCATTACTGAATTTTCTTTTAGAAATTATTATATATAATCGATCTATTGTGTTTTCACTGGTGCTAAATATTGAGGTAATAATTTTTGGTTGATTTGTTGCAGAGTGCCAGAGAAACACGCCAAGAAGTGCCCGAGCGAGCAGAAATGATGCAGTGCTTGAGTTTGTATGTCCCGAGGAGTTTGGGTATTATCCACATCCCCGTGATTGCACACAGTACTATGTCTGCGTCTTTGGTGGCGCCCTTCTCGAGTCCTGCACTGGCGGGCTCATGTACAGGTACAGAAAAGCATAATATAAACCCTAATACACACAGTAGTGAAGCGATAAAAGGAGATAACTCAGAAATTATGAAAAATTGTAGACACTTTTATTTTTACAAATATCTCGAAAACTTTGAGAGATACGATAAAATCTCATTAGACCTTTTTTGTAGGAAATTAAATTTTCTACAAAAAAGGTCCCTTGGATTTTTGTCGTATTTCACGCAGTTTTCGAGATATCATCAATTTTCGTCACAGATTTTAATGAAAAAGTTATCTTGACTTATCTCCTTTTATCGCTTCACTGCAGAATACATACAGAGAAACACAATAATTTAGATAATTTAGGAAATTATTTATTCAAATGCAAAATATATTCAATTAGATTAGATAATTGGGAAAAGTTTATTTGAAATAAACTAATTTCAATGATCATATAAATTAATTTTACTATTTTTTTTATTCACAGAGTACTTATCATATATAGACGATTTTGCATTCATTGCATTGGCATCTGGTGAAAAAATTATCGAATGGCAATAGTCACATTGTATGCAGAAAAGTATTCTAAAAAAAAAGGTAGAGATAAAAAAAATTAACACTCTTGGGACACTGAATAGCCTCGGTGGAAATGAAAGTGAATATATGCCACTTACGAGTATGTGTCGTTGGATTATTAGACTTTCGGTCTTCTATTGCCTTTACTGCAGTACACATAAGACTCTCATAAAATATCGCGACTGTCCGGATTGAGAATCGACTTCCCAGGCATTGTTTAACCACTACCATTGCTATTCGTGTGCAATCGTGAGAGATACGACCAACATAAGGCGTTATATGCGGTTTATACACGCTCAGTTAACTCGTGCGAACGTATTCATTTTTGCTTTACAAGATCTAGCATTGTTCCTGATGGTCTCATAAATTTCTTTGGATGATTTTTAAGTTATAATTGCAAAGATTGCAAATTAATCATTCAAAGAGTTATAGATGTTTCACGTGTTTATATAATAATTCTTCATTATTCATATATGTATACTGAACAGATTAATTTATTTGTATGCATATTATGTCGATTTAGTAGTTAAGATAAACAAAAAGTTTAATACTCAATAATATATATATTTTTCCAAGACACAAAACTCTGTATCCAGGCCCAAAACTCTCACGCATACTGAGTGGCCAAAAGGATATTTGCCCGGTCTTGCACGTATCTGTATAGGCACCTAACTGTTGGAATAAAGAAAAATGTCCATTTTGCCACACCCAGGTCACCGAGGAGTCGAGTCACGACGCGTGTTCAGCAACATTTACAGTCCTGTTGTTGCTGGAAAAAAAATTATATCCGTATAGTTATATATACATACGTATATGAACCATACAAGTGCATGATTGAGAATGCGACGTTTATAGGTAGCTATATGTACAGAGGGTATAGTTGTAAATGTTTGCGCGCAGTGGATATATAACATGATCCAATTAAGGATAATCAAGTGACGTTTATCCTTGGACCGAGTCATGCAGCACCAAATACGCGCTTTTAAACGAAATTAGCCCTGAAGCTGTTCATAGTGTTGAACTGTTTTTTCCTCTCTTGAGACACTTGAAATAAATATGAAAAATTGCCAATTGTGACACACAGAGTCATTTATATCTGTTGGATATCAATTATTTAGTTATTTAATTATATATAAGTGGACGACAAACTTGGATAAAAATAAGTAATGAAGTAAAAGAAAAGAACACTATATACAATATAATGACGATAAATTCTTTATATCGTGTTATCGATCAGGCGTTCTAGATCCCACGCAGTGATTGCGAAATCTCCTGGTCATGCGCATTCGACAAGGAATCCGAAAGTCAAAGAAAGCAAGGTCGAATATTGTGATTGATCAAGCGGCGCCTGGAGGCATGCGGAATGAGATCTTGATTATTCTACCCGCTTGATATCGATACCGGAATAGGAATATCAATTAAATCCTGCTGTACTATTTCTTTAACACGATTTTAAAATATTTTTTTTTGTCACAGCCATGAACTGCAGACCTGCGATTGGCCACGTAACGTTGGCTGCCAGAGCAGTGGACCATCTGCCCAGGAAGCTGAAGAAGACGATCCTCTGCTAGAGAGGTGAGGACAGAAGCCTGAAAAAATTTTTTTATCTCATAATTTACAATTTTTATTTTTTTAATGATGAAAACTATTCTCTGAACTGTATATAAAAGCTAGTAGGATTATTTGGAACAGATTTGACTGGTAAAGGTGTCATTAGTACGACTTGAAAATGAAATCCAGTTTCATACTATCGAGAGGAGAGTCTCTTAAAGATAATCTCGGTAATCTCCATCCTGGTGTTGGTAGCGTGTTGCCGGAAACGCTTGCCATGAGGGAGTAGTAGGTCTGATTACAGCTGAGAACTCTTGGGAATTCAGGCTAACGACTCAGAGCCTTTGATCTCTTTCTCTCTTTATTTCTTGTCCTATACTCGCTATTACTATCCTTCATTTTCTAAATGCTATTACCTACTGCTCGGGTGCTACTTTAATACACTTTTTCTTCTCGTCTTCAATTATCTCACTCGCCTACACAAGTAACGTGCCTTGAATTAGGTAATTGAACGCTTGCAATAAGGGCAATTGGTGGATATAATTTCCATGGGTATGTATATATTGTGTTACATGAGAATTTCTAGAATAATGTAATACAATACCGAGTTTTGTTACACGAACATTCATTAATCAGGTTCTTTGTTTATTGCATTATACCCTGAAAAGAAATTACTAGAATATATTAATTTTTTTCCTCTTTTTCCTTCTTGTTCTTTTTAATTTTGAAAAACGAAAACTGTAGAAAAACCAACAACCTAACAATAATAATAAATTATGCATTCTCTCTAGGGCTGCCAAGGCAGAGTCTCAGCAGCAGCAGCGTCAACGTCAGCCTATCCAACGTCAGCAGGTTCATGTGACATCTCCATCACCACCCATTTCTCAGATTACCGAACGCCAGCAGTCTCGTCAGCGTCAGCAGCCGCCTCAGCGGACATACCAGGACGACGAGTACGAGCCAGCATCAGAGATTGAGAGCGATCGTCAGCAGCGCGTCTATCGCGGACAGCCGTCAACGATTGGCCAAGTGCAACGGGACCGCGATGGCCTCAGGAGGAACATCATTTCCGTAAGTTCAACGCACCCGTCTCATCCCGCTTCCATCACAACTCCGCTATCCTCCCATCACGGGGATGATGATAGTGTGGGGCATGAGACAGCCGCGAGTTCGACTAGGGCGAACAAGTCAACGACGACGACTAAGAAAGATTACGCGATTCACAACGTGACGAGAGGTGGTGACTTTGTTCTTGTCAGCTCGCCATCGCCATTCAAGCTGCCACCCAGGGAGGATGATCCAGTGACTGAAGACCATCAGACGCCAGAGGAAGTTGTGTCTACCACTGAGGTTCAGAGGGACGAAGAATTCCATGTCAATGGGATTCCTGATGTTCTTGTCAGTTCACCTGCTTCAAGCAGCCTGTCCATCAGATTGCAGACGACCCAGCCGAGTCTTCTTAGTGATGAACTTGAGCAGAACGAGATCTCTGCAAGTCCTCCAGCAGCTAGGAAGCGCCCAGTGTACGAGTTTGATGAGGAGCCAATTGGACGAGGGAATTATGCCACTGCTCCATCGACTGTTAAGCAGAGGGTCAAGGCTAGGATTGGTCAGAGAGGACGAGAGAGATATCACGGTCCTAACTATGTCACTATGATGAAGGTCGTTCGCAAGAGACCGCTGGTCGATAGGGACCAGGATAGCAGAGATTCTATCAAGAGTGACGTGACTCTACCCCTTACTCGTTCTACCACTCCAACAGCACCTACTGGTCATCGTAAAAGCGTAACTTCAACTCCCCGTAAGGTCCTGGAACCTGTAAATCAGCCTGACGATCTTCCCACGACTCTGAGTCCATTGAAGAGGGCTCAGATCATCAATCAGATGCAGCGCGATCAGGAGGACGTTGAGAGAAACGAGATATCAGTGACATCCGTGACCTCGAGCCTGGGACAACGCATCAGCGACAAGAGTGACATAAGCAGCATCACCGTGGCTAAAGATTTTCCCCAGACCTTGAAGAGTGAGTTGCACACCACCAAGTTGGAGCTTTCGACCACACCGACAGCTTTTCGACGACCCTCTCAACGTGACGAGATCGAGAAGAATGAAATATCTGTGACGACCTCCACCACACAGCAGCGTTCTTCATCAAGTCAAGAGAGAAGTCCTACCGAGAAAAAAGACTCGAGCACTGGCGCTCCTGTCTCGCGGCAGCGTCAACGCGGCGACGGATCCAGGAGGAGCTCGACACTCGTAAGTCAAGTCCAACACGTTCCTTCATCGGCTCTGACTTCTTCTATCTATGACGGCCTCTGAAAAACCTCCCGAACATCGGCATCAAGAGCTTCTTGGCAAATATAAAAAAGCAAAAAAAAAACATTAAAAAAATGCAAAATTAACATAAAATGTAGACTGTGATCAATTGCAGACATAATCGCTTCTGTCATTGAAGCGACGATAACTAACTCGTCTGGCAGTCGTCTCGTGTTTCCTCGTGGCGATGAATAATACATCGGTTAAATGTCTTCTGAATTCTTCTCTCTGGATTATCTTGTGAAAGAGTTATGCAAAAAAAAAGAAAAAAAAATGACACTGAAGACCAGAACGTAAGGTTAATTGTGGCGGACATAATCTTCGAGTCGTCGTCGTTAGACCGAGAGACGACGCAACGGACTTACCCGTGAAATCGCGTGGGCACGCGCGTGACGGCTCAATCCATTTACAAAAGTAAACGAAAAAATGAAAAGAGGATAACTGTGTCCATTAAAATCGCTCATACACTCTACTGCTGTTATATCGTACCGCGTCACCTTATTTCACACTTATCTCTTTATTCTCACCATACATGCTAATACATATACTCTTTTCTCTTTATCTAACCATGGAGGACTTCCTTTATGGCTTGACCCTCAATTAAATGCCATAATTGAACGTGGCTGGTTTTGCATTGCTTGCAGGAGCGGGAAAAGGAGAGCCTGGTGAATACTGCGCGTACGCAGACTGAGAGTCACTACAGGTATTTAAAATAAATACATACACATACGTTTTTCCTGTGACATTTTAAACCCACAAGTATAATTATAGAGTGTTCAGTTTATTTTAATGCTTGCCTATAAATCGACAGAGCAATTCCCTCGGCAACGCCACGAGTCGTGAAAACGACAGCGTCCACCGCCGCTCCTGTCATCTCCAAGGCCTACTACGACCCCGAGAGCTATCCATACTACACCATTTACGACGACGATGTATCCATCTACAAAGATGATGGTGAGTCTCATCAAACAATCATAAATTTGACTCTATACCATCAAGAATGTTTTCCTTTCTTTCCAGACTATGCTCAGTACACCATTAACCAGTCAGTGCCTCTTCAGCCTCGACCTCCACCGCAGCAAAATGTTAGGATTGCCGAGGTTACTCCCAATTCGAAGGCTTACACACAAAAGCCTAAAAAGGTCCCAGTGAATGACGCTGACAAATATAATTTCAATTCAGAAGTCACTGCCTCCGATTACGACATCTACGAGAATCAGGTATGCCTACGTGGACATTACTATTTACATTTCTCTTTACAGTGCTAATTAATTTTTTTCGTCTTCTCCTTCAGGGTCATTTGAACAAGAACAAGTTCCATATTAACGATGGCCAGCAGTCCTACAGGTGAGGATATAATTTTAGCATATAACATTGTATGGAAATAATTGCGAAACGAGAGTAGACTGCTTCTCGATTCTCCTGTCATCATGTACTGTTAATCCATCCCACGCAGACAAGGTGCGAATGTGTCGACGACCCGTGTACCTATGTCATTGTTCAATTCTTATGCGCAGAACGAATGGACTCAGTCACCCAGTGATCCACGTGACAACACCAAATGCCATTGTCGACTCTTATGTACCACTGACGACAACGACACAACCACCATCGACTACAACTGCTCGTTCCTATACCGCGACTCTGCAGAGGTGCGTAGAGAGATATTGTAACTGAAACTATTTGCATTCATACCTCGCACACGTCCCATACACAATAATAATGTCGATGATGAATTATCAAAGCGATTCGCTCTCGCGTTCGCCTCGACCGAGACCCAATTTCGTGAATGTATACGCAACCGCATATGAAATATATGTATGTATGTAGAGGCTCGAACGAAATCGAAGCTCGCTCTCTTTTTACGCGCTTTCACCCTGAACACGAGTGTATATACTAATGTGTATACGTTTGCATTTCGCTTTCTTTCCCAACCGGAAGTGATTCGCAAACCTCAATCCTATGATAATATTTCTGCTACACATCCTAGTTTAATTTTTAATCGTCATTTTCAGCCGGGGCAGACCGCAGGTTAACCGAGGCACTGCACCACCGTAAGTTAATCATCCAAGTATTATTTATTTTCTCCTTTACTTTGAGATGACCACGTTGAGCAATCGGCATTACTCACTCGACACCTTTTAACCGTGGATGTTATCACATCAATGATCTTTGCTGACGATCAATCGTATATATATATGTCTGTGTAGATTGCACAACGCATCGGTCTAGTGTGTATTTTCTGGTTAAAAGCCCATATGTACTTTGTGGTGATTAACATCAAGACCACATGAATAATAATTAAGTAATTGAATTTCATTATTTGAAATTTTTATTTTTATCTTTCCTATCTATTTTTAGACGACTACGACCGACTCTTAAACCATCCACAGAGATTGTTTCTAAAGCCCAGGAGTACATTGACATCTACAGGTATCCTCCTGTTAGACCTGCACCCATCTATCCAACTCCCCAGGTAGACAAACCGGCAGCCAAATGTCGTAAAGACGTCTGCCTGCTTCCGGATTGCAACTGCGGTGGTACTGACATCCCAGGTATATCACGTTATTTATTCTTCTACAAAAAAAGCCATAAGCATCTCCAATATATTTACTACTATTGGGCAATTCTGATGGTGATATATTTTTTCAATGATTTTTTATTTTATTTAAACCAAACCACATGTGGCAAGCATTTGCGTCCGCAAGAACCAGGAATACTAAAAAAGGAAGTCTTGTCGCTGAAGGTTGCAAAACTTGTTGTGTCGTTGCAGAGCAGACAAATTATGAATACAGTCATCAAGAAAGCCTTGACGACAATTTACAGTGTCGCCTCATGAACATTATATTTGTTCCCCAATTTTCCTTGGTCAATTAGGCATTGTGACAGCAAACTTTCATTGAGTCTATGACACAATAGATTCTCAAAAAAAGAAAAGGCTCGCAACTCTGTGGTACACTCGTGTGGACTTCATTGGACTGTCAATTGTACAGAGTACACGTCAATGTCTGCCCTCGTTACTTTCACCGATTCTAACGTTACACACGCATTACGCGGGCCGTTCGAAAGTGAAACAGATCCGCGTATGTACTCGCGTCAATCCCAGCTGTATAGCTAGTGCACGCCTCTGTGAACGTTCTCATGCGTATGGCGAGTATACAAGTATAAAACAAATGGATATATACTTATATATCCAACTAATCCTGCTGCAGAACGAATGCAATAATGCACTTGGTCTCATCGTTGATGGAGACCTGGTGATTTTCCTAGTAGAGTCACGCGCTCAGGGAGTCACTCAAGATCACCGGAAGCCATCAATTCACGTCGATAAAATAAAACGAGACACTTTCGTCTTGAAATATACTCAACATTTATTGTCATTTCTCTGTTCTTTCGCTCACCATAATTATGAAATTTGTCAGTAGTCCAGTGATACACAGCTTCCTGCTTTATCGGATTGTACATTTGCACGGTTGTTTCTTTGCTATCTCACGTTGTGCAACTCATCAAGGGGTTAATGCACCATTTTACGACCATGAAAATATGCTATCCGCGGCTTCCAAGTCTTGCCAACAACGATCACTATCGAGACGTTTTATCGTCGTTGCAGCACAGCACATGGTGTATATATCTGTACTCTCGTGCTCTCGATGGCTTTCCACTGCGAAAGCGTGCATCAGGTTTGCTTATCGTTTCGCCAAGAAACCGATGCAGGAGAGAGCTCGAAGGCAGACAAATTCGAGACTTTCGTTGCAATTAAACGTACCTGGGTGTTCTACCTATAACAAACGAAATTTCGTGAATAAAGTCCATGATTGAAATTAATTTAGGTGGAATACCGGTTGAAAAGATACCGCAGATTGTCCTCCTGACTTTTGACGACGCCGTCAACGATCTTAACAAAGGACTCTATGAGGATTTGTTTGAGCGAGGACGAAAAAATCCAAATGGATGTCTTATCTCTGCGACTTTCTATGTGTCGCATGAGTGGACAGACTATAGCCAGGTTCAGAATCTTTATGCTGATGGCCACGAGCTGGCTTCCCACACTGTCTCGTAAGTCGCAATAACGTCAATGCGAGAGTTTCGAGGCTCTGAGATTCCGTCCCGTCATTCAAAGATTAAATAGTCATTTAATTTACAAAAACAATAATGAAGACAAGTATACTAATGCTGATGGTGATTACTGATTACTAACTGTACTCTTCTTTTCTTTTCTGTTTCTCTCAATCTCTTCGCTTACAAAACATTGGCACTCATCCTGTCGCATATCCCATCCTCTTCACGCCCCCGCAGGAGACTACTTGCCTGAGGAGATACCCCAAATCGTGCTGCTGACATTTGACGATTCGGTGAATGATCTGAACAAGGTACTCTACGCTGATCTCTTCGAGAAAGGACGTAAAAACCCGAACGGCTGTCCCATCTCGGCGACCTTCTACGTGTCACACGAGTGGACCGACTACAGCCAAGTGCAAAATCTTTATGCTAACGGTCATGAGATTGCCTCTCACACGGTGTCGTAAGTACCGCTCATAATCATCATCTTTGAATTCACAATTAAATATTATATCATCCATAAGCGAGCTTGAATCGTCTCGTTAATATGTCTTGGTTCTTGACTTCTTCTGCTAACAAACAAAAAAATTCTTAGCTAACACTAACTGTCTTGGAGCATCAAAGAATGATGAAAGATTTCACTCAAGTTATATATCGAATAAATTCTATTTAGTTTTGACAATTTTGTGAATCGATTTGCCTCGTGCTCCACAATAGTTTGAAGGTAAACAGCTTGAGAGATCACTTAATAATCGATGATGAAACGTATGCAGGCACAGCTTTGGTGAGCAGTTCTCTGCTAGGAAGTGGGCCAGGGAAGTTGCTGGTCAACGAGAAATTCTCGCTGCTTATGGAGGCGTCAAGTTAGAGGACGTCAGAGGAATGAGAGCACCGTTCCTCTCTGTAAGCGCTGCTTCAATTGACATGAAATTGATTGGTTCGACTACTTATTATCAGTAATAACGTGGTTATGATTTTTTTCCAGGTTGGAGGTAATAACATGTTCAAGATGCTGTGGGAGACAAACTTTACGTACGACTCGTCGATGCCAATCTATGAGAATCGACCTCCAAGTTGGCCATATACTCTCGACTATAAGCTCTTCCACGACTGCATGATTCCGCCTTGCCCAACGAGGTCTTACCCAGGCCTGTGGGAAGTGCCTATGGTCATGTGGCAGGATCTGAACGGTGGAAGGTGCTCCATGGGAGACGCCTGCAGCAACCCACCGACGCCAGATGGTGTCTACAAGATGCTGATCAAGAATTTCGAGAGGCACTATACCACCAATAGGTTTGTTACTCATTGATTCAATTTTTATTCAATTTTTTTCCGCGGAAAAATAATGGGTATCAATGTTTTTAGAGCACCATTCGGGCTCTTTTACCACGCTGCGTGGTTCACTCAACCCCATCATAAAGAGGGATTCATTTCCTTCTTGGATACTATCGTTGCCATGGACGATGTCTGGGTCATAACGAACTGGCAGGCTCTTCAGTGGGTCAGAAATCCAACGCCTCTGTCTGCTCTAGACAGATTTGAAGGATTTGGTTGCAATTATCCTGTAAGATAATTCGTTATTATTTGATTCTACACTTATTCGAAACGTTTTATTGATCGTTCGTGTATGTTTAAAATTAACAGGACAGACCGAAGAAGTGCAACAATGCGAAGGTCTGTAACCTCTGGCACAAGAGTGGCGTGAGGTACATGAAAACGTGCCAACCTTGCCCGGACATTTATCCTTGGACGGGCAAAACCGGGATCCGAAGCAGTCGCATCGACAACGACATCGAAAATTGAGGATTCACACAAAGCAGAAATGATACACAAGTCGAGAAGCAAAAAAGTGAATAGAAAACAATTACAATGAGATGAAAGAAACCCACCAGCAATTTATAACTTACGAAAGATCCTTACGATCCCGATTAGAATACACTTATCTCTCAATTTGTCCACGTGTGTATCCTCACGTGATATCGGACATCTAAAGGATGATTTATCATCCCACTGTATCAAATAACAGCCGAGTACGTCAATGTGGCGAACGACGCTTTTCTCCTTCGAGTCACGAGAAAGCGAGATCGTCACTGCTCAGAGTATAGGTGAAAGATGCGCAAAAGATTATATTTACTACATCTAATAAATTTAGCTTCAAGTCACAAAAGACATTGCTCAAGGGGTTCTAATTTTTCTTTTATAATTTTTTAATCAATAGACATAAAATCCACCTGGATTTAAAATAAATCTAGAGGTCTCGAGCTCGAGGTTTGAGAAGCAAAAGCCTGTCTTGGCGTACTCGGCGGGCCTAATGATAGATAAATTAATGAAATTAGGAACGATCCTATGTAAAAAATAAATCGCGTATCGTGTCGACGACGTTGCTGCCGGTCAAGAGAGGCCATTTGGGCGGTAGATGATGTAAGAAGAGTATGTGGTTGTGAAGGCGGAGAGGGCGAAATGGACTCTTGAGAGTCTTTAAACGCTGTGTTGCATACGTGCGACTCATTAATAGTTAAGTATTTGGAAGCCTTTAATAAACTATCTATAAATTTCACTATAAATTTCATGTCTTATTACTCGAATAAAAATTTATTTGAGCACTTAGAACATATAGTGATAGTGGTGATTTTTATTTACAATTAATAACAGGAATCAGGAAGTGGAATTGGGAAGAGGACAGCAGACCATGCTCTCACGTCGAAGCTGTGTATATCTCGCCAGTTGAACCCACCGACGCAGCTCACATGTTCTGCCCAGTACTGAGCCATGTTATTATACTGCTGCATTCTCCACGTCTGAAGAAATAAGAATGCCAGAGGAGTGACGGTGCTTGTTGTAAAGGTAGCTAAAAAAGTCGTTAACGAACCCTTTGATTCTGTCGTATCCAAGCCAGCATCATTTGATTATCCTGAATGGTTGCACGCCTTCTTGCCTTCTTTAGGAACTTCATAGCAGAACATTTATCACCGTGGATCATTTTCGCGTATGACTTGAGCATGTAGAGACGTGGTTGAATGAACCAGGCATTCTGAGCGAGTATCTCAAGTGTCTCGAGGAGTAACGCAATGTTCTGAAGTAAATCCGAGAGCCCGACGGACTGTTTTATATTGATACAACGCCTCAAGATGAGCAGATAACACCCGAGTCCCTGTGTAAAATCCGGAGAAGGTAATAATTTACAGTAAAGCATGAAAAAAAATCATTTAAACCTTTGAGAGAGTTAGAATCTGCGAATAACTATCAAATCTGATGTTCTTCGTGTATGAAGTAGAGGATTGTGGAAAAGTCGCAGTGACTGTGGCACCCCTAGAATAATTCATGGTAATTTTCATATTGAATAACCCGTTTTATCCATCATTGACTTACATACGAAGTTGCCAAATCCAGAGACAAGTCAATAGTCTTTTCAGACTTTCTGGATCTCGAGATACACATGTTCTATTTTTGCAATCTGTAGTACAAAGATTAATTATTATGAAGTCAAGAGTACATTCTACTTTCAATAATAACTCACCGAGAATATTTTTGGCATGCTCCACACATTTTTCAAACGGCTCCAAAGTCATTCCTGCGTCTAAAGTAAGATCTAGTGATAGTGCATAGTACCAGGTGATACTTGAATCGTCGATGTCTTCAGGTGATAGATAATATAATTCGCCCATGAGATCAGCAGTCTCGTAGACTCGCTTTGTACGTACCTTTATAAATTCGATCGTAAAGCAGTAAAAGGAGATAAATCGATGAAAAAATTTTAACGAAATCTTTCATAAAATTTATTATATCTCGAAAACTCTGCGAGATACGCAAAAATTGCGTGAGACCTTTTTTGTAGATAATTCAATTTCCTACAAAAAAGGTTCAATGAGATTTTATCGTATCTATCAAAGTTGTCGAGCTATTTGTAAAAATGAAAATGTCTAAAATTTTCGATCATTTTTGACTTATCTCCTTTTACCGCTTAACGACAGAATTAGTTACATCGATTTTTTTTACTACAAATAATTAATTGATCTTTACGATCGAACCGACAATTACTAAATTACCGTGAGCTCAATGAGCAACGGTAGAATTGCCAGTTTTATTGCACTCATATGCAGTACTCCACATATTTTTAATATTTTGATTCCAATATCCAAAGCGTCTTCATGCTCTCCTTTAAGCAATCTATGTGAAAAAAATTCAATTTTCCTTTTCCATTGATAGTAAAGTGATTAACAAAAAGACCAACCTCATCTCAAACATCGATTTAAAAACGTAAATGACACTGACAAGGTCGTTGACATTAGACCACCAGTATTTCTTCCTCAACACAGAGAGCATTTCTTTTTCAAGTCTTTGAACTGTGTCTAATTCTCCTAAGCTCCGAAAAATCGTAGTGGTGTTTATATAGAGATCACACTTCTCAGCGAACGCTTCAGAGGATGAGAATCCAATGTTAAAGGCATTGAGGGCAGTGAATTCAGCTTGATGACTTTCTCCCTGCGACTTTTAATGCCCGATTAGGTCTTATGTCCAAAGGGTAATGAATTATCATAAAAATAGTAATCTTATCAATATTCAATACCAAGAAAATTTGTGACAGTTTAATGAGATGATAAGCAATGGTAGATTGATCAGACATTCCAATTTTAGTCATTTTATCGACAAAGAACTTGGGAAAATTGTGGTTGAACCTTTGGCGCCAGGATTGTTTTTCCGACGATACACAGAGTGTGTCAAATATTTTTTTATTGTTTTCCAAGCTTATCGCTTCAGTAAAGTACTTCTTTGCCTCGAGAGTATTACCAAGTCCCAACGATGCATCACCTAAAACATATATATTCATAAATGTACATATAGTACAGTTAAATTAGTCAATATTTACCCATGAGTCCCATGATAATTAATTTATTTTTCTCTTTTTCTTCAGGCGGTAAATTCTCATTATTTTCTTTAACAACCATAAGGATCTTCATTGCTTCAAAATTTCGGCAAATTTGAATTAATCCAGCGCTGTAATCTATCATGCATTTAATAAGTCTGCTTGAGCAATCTGTAGAAAATTATTGATGAATAATTTTCAGCATTTAATATTCCCATTGAGTACATTTTACCAATTTTATCTAGATGCCATAGCAGTTCCTTGTAGATGTGATTTATAATTCTTTCGCATTCGCAATTCCTAAAGTCTATTAAATTGAACTTCTTGAGTTGTGAAATATGAGAAGGGTCACTGCCAGTATTCAAAAACCTTTTTGATTTCTTCTTTATATATGTGAAGACAGAGGTCTTATCCATTGAATACCATGATTCATCTATTAATTCAACAAATTCTTTATTTACTTCAGTCATTACTCTATTATTGCCTTGGATTTTTTCTCGTTTCATCACCTTCAGTGTCGTCATGCGTTAGAATGATTGATATCCTACTCACACGAGAACCGTGTGGTATTTCATGACTGCCTATAGATAAACTCCTCTTCTTCTTCTTTCTGAGCCTGACCAATTCTCTGGATCTCCGGATAATTGAAGGTCTCAAGGCTTGTGCACTAGCTCCAATCTTCAGAAATATTTGCGTTTCTTTATGAATCTTAATTTTCCATTGGAATAAAATGATTCACTGACCACTTTCGACGTAGCTGAAGTCCTCAAGAAAGAGCCTCCGCCACACGAGCTGCACCTCTTCTCCTGTCGTTCATAAATCTCCGCTACTCTTGAATGCAACTCCTGCCTCTGACTCGGCAAGATTTGCTCGTAAACGAAATGACGAAAGGCCTTCGCCTTGAACTCAAGTAACTTGCAATGAGCGTAGTTGGGCAACTCTGGCTCTTCATCTCTGACAGCATCTGCTACATTATAATATAATGATGATTATGATAAAAAAAGAAACCAAGAATCTATATCTGTAACAAAATAAAAATAGCGAACTTGAATGATAACAGGAACAATGAAGGAGATGATGCATGTCTGAGAAGGTTGTTCTCTTCACGAAAGGTGAGGAATTGTAGCTAAACCGCTGGATAGACGCACACTCAAGGATCCTTAGGTCTATCAATCGAGTTATTGCTGCAACATGATTGAATTAATGACTTCAGCATTACAGCTAGGTGATGTAAATTCTTGCCTTTCGCAGTGTGAAAGTCAACTGACTCTAAAACGATATTTTCCAGTGTTTCCCTGATGAAAATATCACCGAGAACCGCTGCTGCATTCAACACACTTTGTTCGTATGGCAATAATAGCTCAAAAACTTTTCGACACATATCTTCAAGGTCCAATCGAGACATATTGTCATCGGTCATGAACATTTCATCAGCCTGTGATTTAATGACGACTGTTTGCCGTATGTATCGGGGAATATTGGGATTCACTTCGTCAGAGAAGACACCATATGGTACTTTGGTGACAGAAACTAGTGGCGGTGAAATCAGGTCTTCAAGATTTCCTTTTGCATCGAGAGAATCCAAGTCGAGCCACTTTCTTTCGAGCATCAGGCAGATGAAAGCCTCACACCAGCCTGGATTATGATTACTATTCATCTGTAACACTCTTAGAACAGGAAAAAAATTATTTTCAAACATTCTTCTTTGTGAATAAGATTAGTTACTTGTCAAATTGTTTTGGAATCGCGTGAACGTTCAGCAGTTGACACACTAAGGGACATACTTCATCAGACTTTAAATTCTTAAGTGTGCATTTAAAGAGTCTTGAGTCGTTTATGAATAATTTTTGGGCATCTGTTGATTTAGATGGATTGGCAGTCATTGCTAATAGGAAATTTCTGTGGTTCATTATGCGCTGGAGGAAAGGCCAGGATTCTAGGTCCATCAAGTGAATGTCATCCAAAAATATACATGTAGGATGATGCTTCTGCAATGTATTAATATTTGAAAAATTCCTGGCTAGAGTGAAATTAATTAATAATTTTGAATTGTAATCATAATCACTGATTTCAGAAGCTTCTCAAAGACCAGAAGTGTCTTGACAATACGTTGTTCTTCAGATTCTGATGCATAATTCGTAGAGAATGAAAAGTCGACATTCATCAGTCTATTTATGTAACAAAATTTCCTCGAGGAAAATGCATTTCCTAATTTCTGTATACAGATTTTCTTGCGTTGATCAACGGTTTTACACTCTTCAGCACTGAGTATCTGTGTGGTTTAAAAAAAATGAAGAAATAGAGCATGAATTCGCGTTAGAACTGATGACTTACATCCAGCAGGACTTGATGAATAGTGTTATAAGGCCGTGAAAAATCTAATGATTTTAGTGAGACTCTGTGAATTGATATTTGACGAGATCTCGCAATCAAAACAAATTCGTCTAAGAGTCGAGACTTTCCTATTCTATCAGGACCCTGTTAAAAAAATTCTGTATTGAAGCGGTAAAAGAAGATAAGTCGAGATAACTTTTTCATAAAAATGTTTTACAAAATTGATTATATC
>JABSMT010023599.1:0-16401 GCA_018902335.1 Eumacrocentrus americanus | reverse complement strand
TTCATGATTAAAGGGTTATTACTTTTTAAGTTATTACTTTAGATATCGCTTGATGCTTCTGTAGAATTAAAATCGCTCACAGCGACAATCCTCTTGCTTTATATGTTCATAATCTCTGCACAGGTATAATATATGTATTAGGAAGTATAAGTAGATAAGTATCATGAGTAGTTCACTCTGAATTGGGTCGGACACTAAGAGCATTACGTCTGATTGAAAGCAAGAGTTTCAAATGATTCTACAGCATACGTACATATCATTTGGTCAAATTTGAATAGAAATTGTTTATAAATAAATATCTGTTTATAAAATAATATCCTCTTATTATTAAATCATTGAATTGAAATGGAGAAGTAGAAATTCTTCAGAAGAGTTCGATAATAATCCGGTAATTAATTAAAAAAATGAAAATTGTTCAAGAAACATTTATATATTGAAGTATTATTGCTAGAAAATACATAATAAATTTGACACGACGGGAATTCACGTGTATTGCTATATAAGGATGGAAAGTCAGTATATCTGATTTCAATTTCACTTCCAATTTGGCAGCAAAAAGAAATATATTTTATTTTTTACAACTACCAAGATAGCAGAGCCGCCAAATGAAATGTCGACAATTAAACGGTAATTTTAGACTCGTTGGTTTGTCCAAATATCTCGAAAACTATGACAGATACGATAAAATCTAATTGAATCTTTTTTGTAAGAAATTAAATTCTCTACAAAAAATCATCTACGCATTTTCGTCATATTTCGTATAGTTTTCGAGCTATAATCAATTTTCTTTTTAATACATTTTTTTTCTCAAAAAAATTATTCATCCACATTTTTCGAAATACCTCAAAGACTTTACGAGATACGACAAAATTGCATGGGAGCATTTTTATAGGAAATTAAATTCTCTATAAATTTGTAAGAATGCAATTTTTTCGTATCTTGCATAGTTTTCAAGATATAATCAATTTCTCGCGAGGAAAAAATCACCATGCTCGGACAAATTTATTTACTCTAGTTTTCAATAACTGTGCACTCTTGATAATTAAAAATGACATCTTAATCAACAATATAAAGGATCAAATTAATCACAACAGGATCGTGGTCTATTATTCTATGACATCGACATATTTCACATGACAATATGGCTATATATGCCTTCCAAAAAACACAGCATAACGTTGTCTGTATACGTAATCTAGTGTCGAAGCGACTTCATTAGTAATTATCGTTCGCGCCGGAAGTAGCCGTGAACGAGGGGGTAGATGGTGGGAGAATTAGAGAGGGCGCCGTTGCGCAAATTCGTTGATTAAATCGGGAACTCTGCTTGGGCAAGGGTGCGGATAAAGCAACATGATTGTCCAGAGTGGTTTAAATATTTAATTCGAAAAATCATGGGGATGCTTACCATCACCCTCTTATCATCTCTTCCCTTCCTTGAACACACCTGTCCATATATACAACCTCCATGGCATAAATAATCTATACATATACATATTCCACTGTAATCTTGTCTTTGCTCTTTATTATAATTATATAGATACACAAAATCAAGAATAATAGTCATTAAATACAATAATGCTTTTAGTGATTAAAACTAAACAATATGCCAGGTGAATGAGTCATCTTGAATGGTAATAATGATGGTGACAAAGCATTTAGATTGAACGAGAAAAATTTAGAGAGAAAGAAAATGTGATGAATACAAGAATAATGTAGGAGATTTTACAACGTTATAATGAGCTAAAACCCTCCCTCTGTGTCCTCAGTCTCTCGTTTCCTCATCTCTGCCATGTTCTTTTTAATATCTACATCTCAACTATGTCTCGCTCTTCTTACTCTTGATTCGCTTGTCATATCCCCCTCACCGGGACTTGAGTATCGCAAATTGAATCGTCAAAGAACAGGGAGACGCGACGAAACAATAATACATTCGACATTGCGTTTGCATTTAAATAATCTCCAAGAGTATCCTATAATCCTGATGTCGCTGTGTATGAAACATCCTGCTCAGGATTCTGCTAAACAACAAATTTAATAATTCATCATCGTACACTGTTAAAAAACGTTTTTGTAAAATTCAAGAGAAAGTGCTTGAATTTTTCAACAGATGTAAACGTACAGTAAATTTCAATTCATTTTAGTATTGAAATTTTAGTGAGATATATAAATGAATATTCTAAAATTTGGATCTTCAAAACCTTCTCAGTAGTGAAGCAGTAAAAGGAGATTAAATAAAAAATTTTTTTAAATTTTCTAAGTTGCATTTTTCGAATTATCTCGAGAACTATGGCACATACGATAAAATCTTACTGAACTTTTTTTGTAGGAAATTGAATTCTCTATAAAAAAGGTCCCTTGCATTTTTCTTGTATCTCGCATAGTTCTCGAGACATAATCGTGAATTTTATGAAAGATTTTAATGAAAGTGTCATCTCGACTTATCTTCTTTTACCGCTTCACTATACTGATCTATATTATAATTTTTCCTAACAATTCTACTGTATTCTACTTGCAGATAATGCGCATGCATATTGCCAAGTACTTTTGCAAGTAGTATCTTCCAGTGCAGATCAGACCAAGTCTAAAACTGAATCCTTTGATTGAGACAATCTTTCTAGAATGTGTTTCATGATGATGATTGATCAGTGATTAACACAAGTATTCAAGTCGACAGCATTGAAGCGTATTATATCGCATCCTCCAAGCAAAACCATTTAAGAGCAAGAGCGAGTAGTATGAGCTTGGAGTCTATACTACAGTCGTTTCTGTGCTGGGCCGATCTCCAGCACTGTTTCACGGTGGATGAGAATTTAATTTGCGCGCACAAGGATACACCGAAGCAGAGGATGGTTGCAAGAAGGGGTGTTATATAACGACGAAGAGAGAGAGAGAGAGAGAGAGAGAGAGAGAGAGAGGGAGGGAGGTCCGCGTACTCTGGTGCTGCCTTGTTTAAGCCTGGGAGGGAGTGTCAAATTGAATTACCCCCCTCTGTTGAACCGGCCTCCCGGGACGTTTGCCAGAAGTGCGCTGGCGCTGAATCTCTCGCACATTCCTGTGTTTTCAAATCACGCACATTGAGGTCTCGGCTTGTGTTAGTTTTATCCTATATACATATATATAAATGTATGTGTCTAGAACAGTATTGGAGTGTAGTAGGAGAAAACACCATCTACGCGCACGGCTGTCTGCCTTCATGAAGGCGTTTTCAATTAAAATCAACACCGATGGAGTCTCTTCTACATCTCTTCTCCCTTTTATAGGTACATTTCATCCTGAAAAGTTAATTCACAACCTCAATTAATGTCCTCGTGCTGGATGGAACACTTTTTTTTTCCTTTTACATTATATCCTCAATATATGATGGCAACATCAGTGAGTCTCTTTTGTAAATTGCAAGTATAATTGTGTTATTGAAATGTAGAGAATAAATGATAGAAGAAAATTGTAAAAACATTTTATAGATATTCTAATATCAGTTTCAATATTGTATGAATGTGATGAAGCGGTAAAAGGAGATAAGTCGAGATAAAACTTTCATTAAAATTTTTCACAAAATTGATTATATCTCGAGAGCTATGCGAGATGGTGTAAAATTGTATATGATCTTTTTTATAGAGAATTTAATTTCCTATAAAAAAGGTTTAATAAGATTTTATCGTATCTCTCAAAGTTTTCGATATATTTGTAAAAATGAAAGTGTCTAAAATTTTTCATAATTTTTGAGATCTCCTTTTACCGCTTCACTACTGAATAGTTAGCAGATGTAAGTTATTTACTACTGTTTATCCATTGAGAAGTTTATCTCATCTGACTTGTTCTATATTTAATGTCATCCAGCTTTCAATAGTCGTGCAATCACAGAATAATTGAAACTTGATTTAAACGAACTTTAAACGTCGTTTCCATTTTCTCAAGTATCTCCTTTTCAATCTCGCAATCAATTCCAACCAGATCTGTAATGAAAATATATAAACTCCAATTTACATTATATGTTTTCTCTTATATATATTGGACTCGATTAAAGTGCATATATGAATCGTGAATCGTGATTAATCGTCCGAAAGCAAAATATAGAAGTCAAAAAATATAAAAACCGTTTATCACTCGCTTTTTTTCATTGCAGAATGGATGGACCAGCATTATTGTCGATGCCGACGTCCCTCAGTTCGCAAAAACCGTCGCAGCCGAGTCCCCAGCCACAACCACATGCAAAACCAAACCAGGTAATCTACTTGGTTTTTGATGTTTCATTTTTTCTCATTTTCTACCTCCAAGTCGTATATATCCATACACGAATATCACATCGACTGATGAAAGCATCGAAATTTTCTTCTTGACTGGGGAACAGAAAAATGAATATACCAATTAAAAATTCATTAACAAGTCTGTCGTTAAGCGGTAAAAGGAGCTAAGTTAAGAATTATCAATATTTTTCGACATTTTCATTTTAACAAATATCTCGAAAACTTTGAGAGTTACGATAAAATCTCATTGAACATTTTTTGAAAAAGTTATCCCGACTTATTTCCTTTTACCGCTTCACTACGGAATTTAGGCACGAATCGCAAAAATATTACCTCTATTTTATCATCAGGATGAATATTTTTATTCAAGCTTTGTTTACGCAATACAAAAGGATTGCAACAGAAACGCATTATCCAACTATAGCCCTCAGGAGTTGCAGGTTAGCACGGTGTCTCTCTATGGAATTCACATCGTGTCGCTGGTAATTGAGGGCCAAGAGAGGCTCTGTCTCGCCCAGATCAGTAACACCCTCCTCAAGCAATTCAGCTACAATGAAATCCATAATAGACGAGTGGCATTAGGCATCACGTGTGTTCAGTGCACACCCGTGCAATTAGAGATATTGAGGAGGGCTGGTGCCATGCCACCGTCGTCCAGACGATGTGGAATGATCACTAGACGGGAGGCCGAACGGCTCTGCAAGTCCTTCTTGAGCGACAATGCGCCCCCACGGTTGGTTATCAGTCTGCAAGTACAAAAAAAAAATATTATAAACAAATTTCATCGTTATAGACTTATTATCTTTCCAATTCGGTCGTTAAGCGGTGAAACGAGATAAGTCGACAATTTATCGAAAATTTTACAAATTCACATTTTTCTAATATCTCGAAAACTATGAGAAATACGAGAAAATGGCAAGAGACTTTTTTTGTCGGAAATTAAACTCTCTATAAAAATGGTCTTATGCATTTTTGTCGTATCTCGCATAGTTCTCGAGTTATAATCGATTTACTTTTTAACAAATTCAGATTTTTCGAGATTTCTCGAAAACTACACGAAATACGATAAAATTTCGTAAGACCTTCTTTGTAGGAAATTAAATTCTCTAGAAAAAAGGATCCATAACATTTTACTCTATCTATCATATTTTCCGATTTATAATAAATTTTGTAAAAAATTTCAATAAAATGTACTATCTTCATCGATTTATCTTCTTTTACAGCTTAACAACAGTATTCACACTTTCGTTGTATATTTATATTAACCGCAAACATTTACAGCTTGCCCGAGGACTTTGCATTCTCCGTTCATCATGAATGTGCGTGGGGCTGTCGAGGTGCATTCCTTCCGTCCCGCTACAATAGCTCCCGTGCAAAGTGCATAAAGTGTGCCTATTGCGGCCTCTTCTTCTCACCCAACAAATTCATCTTCCATTCGCATCGGTCTGGGCCCGAGGACAAGTACGTCCAGCCCGATGCAGCCAACTTTAATTCGTGGCGACGTCACATGAAGCTCTCGGGCAATCAGCCAGACGATGTCGTTCACGCTTGGGAGGATGTCAAGGCCATGTTCAACGGCGGCACCAGGAAACGACTGTTATCCAATCCTGGATCGAGAGGCTCACTGAGTTCCCCAAAGCAAGCCAGAGTTTCACCCAGTACTCCAACTAATTCACCAGCAATTACGACAACTATACCTGCCCCTCCGACGCATCCAGTTCATCCTAGAGTACCACCTTTTCCAGAACTTCCACTACCGCTTTCGCGAAGTCTCGTGATAGACTACATGTGGCATCATCACCAACAGGCCGCGGCGGCCGTCGCTGCAACGAAAACCCCTGGCTTTGCATTCCCATCGTACGCTCTTCCTTGGCTGACTAAGCGAGGTCCTGTTCTCTTCCCAGGTAAGCCCGCATGAATGCCATCATATGGAATGGAACTCACTCAATACTTCACAGGTATATATGCGGATTTATTATAATATTTTTTATTGAAACTCCAGGACCCTTGGCATCTCCCTTGAGCGGCACAGGAGCAACCGAACCGCATCTGCCTACAGTAGCAGCTTCGTCTCTCCACCAATCGGCTTTCCGTCCAGTGATCCGACCGTCGCCAATTGTCGATCCAATTCTACGCCAAGAGCCGCCACAATTTGCAGTGGACAAGGAAGAGGACACTGACGACGAGGTTGACATCGAGACCACTGAAGATGATAATATTTCTGTTGTGGGTCTTGAAAATTCCGTCACAACCAATCCTACTTTGACCAATCGTATTATTGCACGCGATAGTTCTTCACCACAATGCTGGAGTCCACCCCGTGAAACGGTGAGTCTACTTTCTCTATCTACTCTTGCAATATTTATCATATGCATTATTATATAAACTGTTGAATTACTTTGACAAAAGGTTGGAGAATGTTTGTCCTCGATTGAGTAATCCGACACGTGACCATTATCAAGATCTAAACTAATAGAATGAGATGGTTTTTATATAACATTTAAGTACTACTACTCAACTAATTCTTCCAAAACTCACTCGGCCCACAAAAGCTCTTCAGAATAAAATGCCAACAAATATACTTGACGACCTGAAAAGTATACCAGAGTGTCCTTGCACGACTAATGGTATGGCATGACCTACCGTGAAACTGCAACAACTTTTACAATGACGAGAGAATCACGTTGGTGTGATGGTTCGGCTGTCGCACGCGACACTTTGCCACGCGACCTCATGCACAGAAGCGACCCGTCGTCATCGTTGTCATTGTCGTCGCCGTGTGCTTATATATGAATATGTTTCTATATAGGCCCACACATCAAAACAACAATTGTTTCTATATCAAGTTGGATTATTAATGCTCCTTGGATAGTTTTTCGACACACTATTACTTATAGAACGTCATGTCAAACAGTGATGGAGCATTTGTATAACAAGTAACCGGAGAGTAACCGCTCCCCCAGAACACAAGGGAGGCTCTATTGTATGTCACATCATCAGACATATAATTACAAACATTTCGTACTCTACTTAACTGAATGAAGTTTATCATCCAGTTTTTAATGGTGTTATTGCATGAATTTAATCTACAACAACCTGCAGCAAGGAAAATCGTTGCAAGCATCAACTTTTCCAATGATATAGTCATTATTTATAATTAACATGAATTGAAGAGTAATAGATATGTTTAGAGAGGGGTGAACGATCAAAGAATATATACCCGCTCGCCAGATTTTGTGTTCTGCGGTCTGACTGATGCTCACTTTGTCCGATCGACGGGCAATCGAGATAATTATTGTGTCGGTAAATACGCACCGCTCAAACTTGATGCATACAAGATACATATACATACAAATATCAATATGAAAATTCCCAAATTCCTGTCAATGATCAGGGCACATCCTACAGATATATATACATTATAAGCGCTTCTGTGTAACACTCAAATCCATTGATATTCATGCACGCGTATCGACATAATTAAAATAAATCAACCGCTCACTGATTGCTTTGATGTTTGCTTGCAATTAGCAATGGCTTACACCATCATCACCACTCATCAGTAATATTCTACCCTCTGTGAACATTAGTTTTCCTTTTGTTTCCTAAAGAACAAAAAATAGAACATATTAATTCTATCGTTAAGCGGTAAAAGGAGATAAGTTGATGAAAAAGTTTCATTGGAATCTTTCACAAAATTGATTCTATCTCGGAAACTATGCGAAATACAACAAAACTACAGGAGACCTTTTTTGTAGAGAATTCAATTTTTTACAAAAAAGGTTCAATAAGATTTTATCGTATTTCTCAAGGTTTTTGAGATATTTGTAAAAATGAAAATGTCTAAAATTTTCCATAATTTTTTTTACTTATCTCATCCTTTTACCGCTTAACGACAGAATTATAATCAGAATAAATTGTCAAAGACGAGTCAAAATGTTTCTGGTACATTGGATTTTCATAATAGTGACGACGACGAGAAGAACGAGCTGCACCCTGAGATTTACTATATATATACACAGGGATCTACAGAGGCCAAGAGGCTCCAGATAAGCCATTCCGGATTGCCAGACGGCTCTTCAATTCCCCTTGTTGGTGAACGTGTCGAGTGTGAGAGGAGTGAGAAGCCTGATGCTCGTGTATCTATTCCCCTGAGGATCCCAAGCGTGCGCGCGTGTCCTCGTGGACCAAACATATATACACACATAGAGAGAGAGAGAGAGAGAGAGAGAGAGAGAGAGAGAGAGAGAGAGAGAGAGAGAGATCCCTTAAACCTAGTTACCACGCTACGAATGGGCCACAACTGTATTGCGGTAACTAAGTAATCCCCGAACGTTATTTGGAGTTATTTGTCGCTTCACTGGACACGCAGGAGAGAGAGAGAGAATCTCCTGTATACTCTCATTATCCATGTCTTTTTTTTTGGAGGCACATCATCATCAGCTTTCAATCTTCTTCATTTTCTCTTTCATTTTATTCAAGCTACTGCAGAGCATGTATAGGTGTTTCTATACCAGAATGTGAATAACTTGAGTCGCATTGATTCATTGAGAGACTTATTTTTAATACAGCTTGAGAAATTCAACACAAGACTAGCTCAATTCAGTAGTGAAGTAATAATTAAAAGGAGATAAGTCGAGATGACTTTTTCATTAAAATCTTTGACAAAATTGATTATATCTTGAAAACAATAGGAGATACGACAAAAATGCAAGAGACCTTTTTTGAATAAGATTTTCTCATATCTCTCAAAGTTTTCGAGATATTTATAAAAATGAAAGTGTCTAAAATTTTTCATAATTTTTGAGTTATCTTCGTTTGTCGCTTCACTATAGGTACTGAATTGATGATGGAAAGACAAGGGAAAGTAGGAGAGAGAACCATATATAGGTGTGTATGAATTGGTCTAAATGCAATTAAGCCACGTCACGTAGTCCGTAGCTATTCACTCCCAAGTGGAATCTCACGTTCTCCAAGAGGGAGAAATACTGGCATGGAAACATTTAAATCAAAGGATGGCCAGGGGTTTAGTTAGCTTCCACCGCAACTTTTAATTGCGCCTCGCTCGTCTAGAGAGCCATTAGGCTCCCTCTTTCAGAGATTGGAATACGTTTCGTCTTCTTTTTTCCCCAATTTTCCAACATTTTGATGGATTTCTTATTTTATGCAATCAAAAAGAGAGAATTGTTTCTGTCCACGTGTTTTATATTTGGGATGTCTAAACTAAATGAAGACTGGCCTTTTGGTAGAGGCCATCAATTTCGATTGTTGACAGCAGGGAGTCCTTTAGTCTGTGAAATGCCATGACCTTTTCGAGTAAAGAGAATTACCTAATAGGGTGCGTATCATTGATTACTATATATGGTATGTGTGTAAAATTACCTTTATTGTTTGACAAAGCAAAAGTATCAGATTTAAATATTATATTGTACTGTGTGTAAACATTCGCAAGAAAAAAGAGGTTGGTTTCGTACTCAATCACATTTGAATTCTATAGTGAAGCGGTAAAAGAACATAAGTCGAAATAACTTTTTTATTAAAATATTTTACAAAATTGATTTTATCTAGAAAGCTATGGGAGATACGATAAAAATGTAAAGAACCTTTTTTGTAGATAATTTAATTCCCTACAAAAAAGATTCTATAAGATTTTATCATATCTCCCAAGGTTTTTGAGATATTCGTAAAAATGAGTGTCGAAAAATTTTCATAATTTTTGAGTTATCTTCATTTACCGCTTCACTACTGAATTCTTAATTTAATGCTGAACAAATTACATTAAGATATGCCTGTTTAATAGTATATTGTTTGATATAAAATGTGGAGGGAAATACAAATTTCTCGACTTGTCATTGGGAAACAGTATTAACCTGCAAGTACAATCAATGTCCCTCATAATAATGCGGCGCAGTGAGAGAGGAAGAGGACGATGAGAGTTCGCTCTGGTGAAAGTAATACGACTAACGCGATTCCATATATTGAAATGTTTCCACTCAACGAGAGAGAGATGAGAGAGAAGTTCACTTGGATTTCAGTTGAATTTCAGTAAATATTTGTATCGGATATTTGTATCGAAAACATTCGAAATTCCATTTTTCGAATTATCTCGAGAACCATGAGAGATACGATAAAATATTATTGAACCTTTTTTGTTGGAAATTAAGTTCTCTACAAAAAAGGTCATTTGCCTTTTTCTCGTATCTCCCATAGTTATCAATCTATAATCAATTTCATTCCCAACAAATTCTTTATCCAAAAAACAAATCATTCGCCCAGATTTTTTGAGATATCTGTAAAACTACACGAAATCTAATAAAATTCCATAGGACCTTTTTTGTAGGAAATTAAATTCTCTACAAATTTCCATACATCCAATTTTCTCGTATATCGCATAGTTATCAAGATACAATCAATTGAATAAAAGATTTCAACAAAACCTCCATTCTTTCCACTATAAAAACCCGAAATCAATGGAAAATAACCAAGCTACCTACAATGGTAACAGGATTATAACTATTTCACGACTTCAACTCACGTATACATGCGGGACATACATGAGCTAAAACAAAAAAAAATCTGCAATGGACGAAAAAAAAAACAATTCAATGACATAACGGGAGAGAAACTTTTACCGTTTACGTAAAATCTATCCCAGTGCGCACGCTACGATTGTTTCGCCATAATCCTTTATTGGATCAACGGGGCTGAAACAATTGAGCGGCCCCCGAGGGCTCGCCCCCGTGTGGGTAGACAGAACATGAAAGGGTGGAGGAGGAGGAGAGCGAGAGAGAGAGAAAACAGACAAAAAAAAGCGATGCATTGTCGATACAGAATGTCGAGAAAGAGAGAGGGAAAACCCTTATACATAGTATAACTCCTGCAGCAACGAGAGCGCAGCAAAGCAGAGGGATGTATGTTGGAAGGACGTATGGAGGGGACTACTGAATTGCTATACCTCCTTTGCAGGGTGAACCAAGTTACAAATGGGCGGACGCGGAACTCATCCACAAGTGGAAACTCCCGGACTTGGCTTTCCCGCGGTAATCTAGTGGTGATTCAATAGCCAAGGCAATGGTATTTTTCTCTTTCCCATTTTTTTTTCCACCCCGCACTCATTCTATATCTTCGTTTTCCCTATATAGCTCCAGCTCGTTCTCTCGCTTTTTCCAACGCACACACCATCCGCGGGTGCAGCAACGACGACGAAAGAAATCCGCCAAATAGACGTCACGTACCAACGACTATGACCCTTGTGTATATGCTATATGGTTGCCCATAATGCTACATGCTTCGAATTCCACATAGCAACGCTTGTCTACTCTGACCAATAGATCTTGTGTGTATATTTCTCAAGCCGAAATCGCTTTTCCACGCGTTTTTATATACGTACATATACGCTATGATAATTCATTGAGCGGTATGTCGAAGATATAGGATCAAAAAATTAAGAAATCTACATTTTTCCAAATATCTCGAAAATTATGACAGATACGGTAAAATCGCAAGAGACCTTTTTGGTCAGAAATGTAATTCTCTATAAAAAAGGTTCAATACATTTTTCTCGCATCTGGCATAGTACTCGAGCTATAATCAATTTTGTTCTTAACAAATTTTTTTTTTTTCTCAAATAAATCGTTCATCTAAATTTTTCAAGATATCTCGAAAACTACACGAGATAGGATAAAATTGGATTAAACCTTTTTTGTAGAAAATCGAATGCCCTACAAAAAAGATTCTATGAAATTTTGCTCTATCTGTCATAGTTTCCGCGTTACAATAAATTTTGTGAACAATTTCAATGAAATCTACTTTTGTATCGACTTATCTCCTTTTACCGCTTCACTACAGAATTTGCTCCATTCTTTATTCTTTCAGTTGACGCAACTATGAAGAAAATAAAAAATAAATATAAAACAAAATTTGTTTCGGACATTTGTGCCATGCGAAAAGAGTTAAGTCGAGAAGCGTGTCGAATATGATGGTTCGCTGTTAAAGATTACAAAGTTGATCGTCCTAACATATGTTCCGAAGAGGGTGCAGGACGTGCGGCACCACCTGTTCAGCACGAATAGAAGTGATAATCGAGGATACATAACCGGAACCATTGTGTGTTCAATGAGCGATATATATACATATACATATATTGTATATGTTTTGACATCAGAACCGAAGCCAAGTCCAAACGCTCTTGTCCATATAACGTCTCGTCAAATTACATGACAATGGATTATATTCGGATAGATATATAGAAGGGTGTATATTGTACATATATATATATAGAGCGTTGGTATCCCCTCAAGTTTTCTATATACTGCTCGATATACAAAAACATAATTACTTCAAATCCCACACTATGAAAGTTTTATCACTAGCGTACATTGTAGAGGATGGTATGCTATATAGCCCCCTCCATCAACTATACTGTCCACGCAACCCATTAGACGACTACGATAATTAATATTTGCCCGGGCAAACAGCCGGCGGTGTATTATGAGACGTTCTAGCTGGATTAGTTTGGACAAACGTGGAAAATGTCTCAAAATGTTCGTCTATATAATGACACCCACGTTGAAAGGCTAAAAGTCAGGTCATTCTGATAATTACATTTTAATTGTCTATTACAAATTATAATATAATAAATACGATAAAGCAGCACTCGTGAGACTGATGCCATCACTTACACATTTTATAAATGTACTCTGTTTTTTTATGGAGCAATTCTTGGAGTTGATTTTGTGATAACACTCTGTTTTGCGTTTAGGTAACGAAAGGAACTAGATACTATGTATGTATATAGTGCATTTGCAATGAGAAAAGTGTAATCATAGGTATATATATACCTCTGGCGAATGGTTTTCGTGACTGTAACTCGATGAATAATTTATTTCAGCGAGATTCGAGTTATGATACAGTTGGTTTTAAGTGTCGTTTCACCTACACCGTCCGATATCGGTGCTCGTGCATCGCCATCAATAGATTCGTCTAACGTACGAGATAAGCCAAATGCGTGCTAGAAACCAGTTCACCTGAAATACGTTTTAATTGCAGTGCTTTATACATATATATATATTTTTTATAATACTAAAAGCATGGACTTTCATCGCAATAATAAAGATAGCATAAGCATATAATACATATATAACGTTCGGTATATAAACCTAGCAAAACATAAATATATAGTGATGATCGTTGGAAATTTACGTTTACTTGCGTGACGAGTATATAAGACCTAAATGTTCCCTTATTTATTATTAATCTCTGCTACGAGTGTGTGAAGAACCACTACCACAAGCATTTTTGCGCGGTTTATGCACGAAAATAATTTGCAAAAGCATTAAATTACAAGGAAATAAAATAAAAATGTATAATTATAAATATTAACGTTGATTTTGAACATGAAAATAAATTATTAAAGCTAGATTTTATGGTAAATTAATTCAGTTAGTGAAGCGGTAAAATGTGATGTGTTAGGCATTTTTATTTTAACATATATCTCGAGAGCTATAGGAGATACGATAAAATTTTATGAGACTTTTTTGTAGGAAATTAAATTCTCTATAAAAAAGGTCCTATGCATTTTTGTCGTATCTCACATAATTTTCCAACTACAGTCAATTTTGTTGTTAACAAATTTTTTTTTCTTAACGAAAAACATTCATCCAGATTTGTTGAGATATCTCTAAAATTACACGAAATACGATAAAATTCCATAGAACCTTTTTTGTGAGAAATGAAATTTTCTACAGAAAAGGTCCTAAGCAATTTTGCTCTATGTCGCATAAATTTCGAAATATAATCAATTTCATGAAATGATTTCAATGAAATTTACTTTTTTACTGATTTATCGCCTCTCACCTCTTCAATACTGAATCAATCCATAATTGTCTAGAATAAGTCGTCATTATATTCAACCAATTTTACTATACGATCTCTATGAATAACACCATTAAATAAAGCGATTGCTCATTCTGTAATGATTGTCTTCTAAAAAAGAAATTAGACTAAAGTATATAATTTCTTTTTCAGGAACGAGAAGCAGAAAAAAATGCAGATGAAGGAGTGTGTGACGTAAAACCAAATGTTTCATCAACGAAAAGTCTACCAACTTGGCAGGAAAATACTTTTTATAAGCACCTCAACATTCTCAAAGGTCGGTTAACGAGAAAAATCGAAACACTTTTATACTATAATGATTATTAAATTAAAATAGTGGCAAAATGTCCGGTCACTATAAGAATCTGCATGGCTTATACTCGATCTTTTTTGACAAATTGCGAAAGGGAAGAGAAAACGTGAAATATCCAAGCTGTATACGTTAATGAATGTAATTAGTTGCGATTTAAGTGTTTACTGAAGAAGGGAGAGAGAAAGAGCGCAAGACAAATAGAGCTGTTTGATAGCAGAGTGGTAACGAGATAACTATTAGCTGTCGTCTCGAGCGGGGGACTTGATCTCGATGTTGGAGGCGGCATATAACAGTCGTTAATTGACGCAAGCGCGCCGATAACAGGAGATAAGGCGAAAATTTTACAAATTTAATTTTTCCAATTATCTTGAGAACTATGAGAGATACGACAAAATTTTATTGAAACTTTTTTGTAGGGAATTAAATTCTCTACAAAAAAGGTCCTTTGCATTTTTGTCGTATCTCCCATAGTTTTAGAGATATAATTAATTTTTTGAAAGATGTCAATCAACGTATTATCTCCTTTTAACACTTCACTACCGAATTATGTGTGAATCAACTAATTCAATAGCAGCCTATATAGCTGCGAAGCAATTTGTGTTATCACGGTACTAGGCTACTTACCTGTCAATTTGGACAAAAGAGAGTTGCAGCTTCCGTTGAGGGTCATTCATTGCTCCGTGTAAATGCGTAAGCTGGAAATAACGAGACTGACGGCTGTCTTTACGGTGAATGGTACTGCTGATGGATTATGCGATAATGCTTCTCTCTGTATAGGAAGAGATTTTCAACGGGACTTAATACGAAATGATTACACTATTCAATGTCTCTAATACTCTAATAAAATTTAGAGAATAGTTGAGTTATTATATGTAATGTATTAAAAAAAATTTTAGTAACTGTAAATATTGATAAAAAGTCCGGGATAATTCGACTTGACCATTATTTATTAATTTTGGTATACATTATTGTTGCAGGTGGAGAAATACTGGACAGAGCAATTCCAGACTGCTCGGCGTGTCGACCCAGAGCAATTTTGTATAGTCAAGTGAATAGTCCTCCGGCTTCGACAAATTAATGAAAAATCTTTCTTATCGTTATAAACACAATGATAACAATATGAGAAATTCTTAGATCGTATAAGACATTTATATAGATGTCTCACGATTTCTATAAAAATCATGACCTCCGACTAAAGAAAGAAATATTAACTCTTATATCTATTCGTTATTTTCTTTACAACGACAATTAAAGACTTATTTTATGGGTGATTCATTGTTTTTATGCTTTAAATTATCTAGTTGAATGTATTTAAAAAAAAAAGAGAAATTAGCGATTCAAGAAAAACATAAAATGAAGTTTTTCGAAATTCAAAAAAAAAAAGCTGTTGATTACAACTGACATTATCAGCCATGAAAGGGTGTTAGGGCCTGGGGGAAAGGGGTTGTATTTATTATATAGAAAGGATGACATATATAGGCAAAATCAGACCGAGTGGAGATTTTCCAGGAGCACAATATTGAGAACTTCTGCAATCAACAATGTCTCGCTAATTACACTAGTCATTTTTTGATATTAGTCAACAATTAATACATAATAAAATATGTACTGTATACTGTAGATACTCTTCATGTAAATACTATCTTATAGATAACAATATTTAGCACAAAATGGTATATTGTTTAATAAATGAATGAAATTAATTGAATGTGAAAGCGGCATAGGAAACTTAAACATTTTATTTTTTTTCTATAAGCTATCATTTATTTTCTATATTTTTTGCCATATGTTTACAATCATTGAATTAAATGGACACTATCACTTTCGATTCTGTCGTTAAGGGGTAAAACGAGATGTCAACAATTTCTCGAGAATTTTCGAAATTTCCATTTTTTCAAATATCTCGAAAACTATGAAAGATACGATAAAATTTTATTAAAACTTTTTTGTAGGAAATTTAATTCTCTACAA